>MU780294.1:119680-157609 GCA_026770625.1 Nicotiana glauca | reverse complement strand
TTAATTAAAACTTGTTATTTCATTATTGTCGTGTTGTTATCCGAAGATGTTTAAAAGCTTGGCTTGCCTAGCTCCGACAGTAGGCGCCATCACGACTCCCGATGGTGGAAAATCCGAGTTGTGACAAGTTGGTATCAGAGCTCTAGGTTGCATAGGTCTCGCTACTCATGGACAAACTTGGTAGAGTCTGAGGGATCGGTACGGAGACATCTGTATTTATCCCCCAGAGGCTACGGAGTTAGGAAAAGTTTCACATTTGTTCTTTCTTATCGTGCGGTTCTATTTCTCAAGTACCGACTGAATTCCTATTTTGTTCCTCCGCAGATGGCGAGAACACGTGCTTCCTCTTCTACCGCGTAGCAGCTCGAGCCCCCAGCAGCAGCTCCAGTGGCGGAGCCACAGGTTGATTTGGAGGAGGAGGTGCCAGCCCCAGCAGTCCCGGTGGGCCCAGCTCAGGTCTCAGAGGGGTTCTTTGCCATCTCAGTTCTTTAGGACGCTCTAGTCCGATTGGTAGGCTTCACGGAGAGTGTCATTTGAACCAAAAGAAGCAATTTTTGAAGATATGGTCGTAAGTCATTTAACAATCCACTCAATTTACAACAAATTGAGCAATTACATATACATATTATAACCCCTACCGTTTTCATCTAGCAATTTAACTACAGTCAAATTAAGATAAAATCAGTCATAATAAATAACATCACATTATCAACAAAACTCAAAGACATTAGAAGACAAAAGGGAAAAAACAATACTATATATACAAAAGCCTATTAATATTTTTGCATCGATTCAAAGTCTCTCTCTCTCTCTCTATATATATATATATATATATATATTTATGTATATATATATATATATGTATGTATGTATGTATGTATGTATGTATGTGTATATACGTATGTATATATATATATATATATATATATATGTATGTATTGGGGAAAATAAATATTACACGTAGAATTAATTATGTGCCTGACATGACAAGATACGTGGATCATTAAAAAAGTGACAGATAGAAAATATTACTTAAAATGACGCGAGTCTTAATAGGTACGAGCAAAACGTCGAAGAGACGAGAAGAAACGGTTGCTCGAGTCTCTTTAGTAATTTGAAGAGAGATCTGAGGAATGCAACCAAGACAGGAAAAAAGGACAGATTCATTGGTCTTCAATTAATGTGCATAAATGATTACAAACGTTACATAACTTCACGAAATAGATACAATTACCAATAACGTTCCATTAATGTCATTAATGCTCATAATGGCCTGGTCATAAAGGGAAAAAGACGTTATACTTAGAGATGTCTATGTAAGGAATAGAAATGTCATTTGTACGGACACGTTCTTATTATTACTGGAATACAGTTACTTACTTTAGCTTTACACTGATTACTTTGTTATTTCATATTCTAATTTTCCTTTCTTATTGCAAAAATATTCTTTTTCTTGATTATCAGTAACCCGAGTACTTCTAAAAATAGGCTTTGACCGAAATTTCTATTTTTTGGTTAAACAAATTTTTTTCGTTACTAGGAATATGATAATCTTTTCACTTTTCAAATTCATTCTTCTGCCAAAAAATCATGTCAAACGTAAATGACAACAACCAACAAAATCTACAAAACCAACAAAATTAGCAACAGTTGAATCAGCAAAATCAACAAGGAGATGGAACTCCAATCCCCACACCACGAAACTCTCCTCGACAATCTCGAGAAGGGACGCCTGACAGATCTGAATCGCATATGAATGACCCGCATGGGACGATCAAGATATCGATGCATCACTGAACCAGTTAATTGCAGAACAAGTTAGTAGTGCTCTTCAAGCTTTTGTTAGTGGGTTTCCAACTATACTACCAACTCCGCCCCCAAACAATACTGCGACAATAGAGAATCCATGCTCAGAACTTGCTAATTCGGGTAGCAGAGGAACTCCCAGCGAATCTCGCGATGGGGGGGTTAGGTATCCGAGTTAATTCTGATTTACAAAGTTTTGTACTGATTTTGCAAAAACAACTCAAGGAGCAGAACAATCGCATAGAACAGATACCCGGTGTTCCACCTATAATCAAAGGAGTGGATATGGACAAATACTCTCAACAACCTTGGAATCCAAGTGCCGCTCCTTTTCCTATTCCGAAGAAGTTTAAAATGCCCGATATCCAAAAGTACAATGGGGCAACCGATCCCCGAGATTATGTGACTGTATTTACAGTTAGCATAAAGGGCAACGACTTGACCGAGCAAGAGATTGAATCAGTGCTGGTAAAAAAATTCGGTGAAACACTCACGAAGGGAGCACTCTTTTACCTGAAAATTCCATTGATTCTTTTGCTGAGCTTGCAGATCCATTTATAAAAACACACTCGGGGGCTCAAAAATTTGAAAAAATGATAGAATACATCTTCAAAATAAAGCAAGGAGATACGAAATTACTCAGGGAATTCATAGATAGATTCAAATGATAATGAATGATGTTGCCACGTGTACCCGACAATTGGGCGGATATGGCATTTGCTAGTAATTTAAATGAAATAAGGTCAAAAGCCATGAGGAGACTCAAAGAAATCCTACGAGAATTCCCCGCAACAACTTGGAATGATGTTTACAATATGTACAGTACAAAGCTGATGATAGAAGAAGATACTATCACTCAGTCCCAAAAAGATGAAAGAGTAAGTTCAAGGCGGCCAGAAACTGGGAAAAAATGTCCAGTAAGAACAGGTACGAACCTTATATGGGACCAGCAGGAAGGAATTCACGTTCAAATCCAGAAAACATGAGGTATGATTCCAGATCAAGGGACACAGACTTGGGTTCATCGTCCAGGTTCGAAAAGGAGCGAGATATGCGAGACAATGACAGAAGCTAACAAGCAAAGGTTGGTGGTTCCAATTTCAATGTTAGCACGTTTGAGTTGGTAGCTGTTTTAAGAAGCATGAGAGATAAAGTGCGGTGGCCAAAAGAAATGAAATCAAACCTGAACAAGAGAAAACCCGATTTCTTGTGCGAGTTTCACAATGATCACGGTCATAAAATAGCAGAATGCAGACTGCAACATTTATTAAAACAAGGTTACTTAACCAAATTATTTAGTGATAAGGATAAGCAAACATATATGAAGAATAGGCAGGAGCCACCAAAACCTCCATCACCAAAAAGAATATTTAATGTCATAAGCGGGGGAGAGGAGGTCAGCAGTGTAACATACACGGCAACAAAGAAGGTGTCAAAAATCTCAGTTACCCACAGGAAGCGAGTTCGCCAAGATTTGGAAGAAAGAAATATGACATTTGATGATGCAGACGTAGATGGAATGTTGATCACACACAATGATACACTAGTAATATCTTTACTTGTACATGATACTAATATAAAACAAGTTTTGATTGACCTATGTAGCTCGGTAAATATCATTCTTCTAAAAGTGGTAAACGAGTTGCAAGCCGATGATAAATTGGTACCCAAAGCACATAATTTGTCTGGTTTTGAAACTCGAGCATTGTGACAAAAGGGGATATAATACTCACCACATTCACGTAAGGAGTATTCAAAGATACTAAATTTCAAGTAATAGATATGGACATGGCGTACAATATGATTCTTGGAAGAACTTGGATTCACGAGATAGATGATGTTACATCTACCTTACATCAAGTAATCAAGTTCTCTTCGCAATGGTGAATAAGACAAATCCGTGGTGATCGACAGGTTTCCCGAAGAATTAATTTAGTGACAGATTTAAGCATAAAAAATGATGTTGCAGGTGAAATATAGCAACTACAGAATTTAGTTGAGGGTTTGGCAAGACAAGCCTCAATTGTAAATGGACAAATAGATTTAGACTCGAGACGTGATACTATTCAAGAACCAGAAGAGAATGAAAACATCAAAACAACAATTGAGAAACTAGAAGAGGTGGTGTTGTTTTTACATTGGCCAGACAGAAAAGTATATATTGGAACCAATCTCAGCCCAGAGATGAAAAGTAAGTTAATTGAATTTTTAAAAGCTAGCACAGATTGCTTTTATTGGTCCCATTCAGCTATGACAGGTATACTACCGGAGGTGATGAACCATAAGCTAAATGAAGATCTGACGTATTCGCTTGTCAAACATAAGAAAATGAAGCAAGGATCCTTAAAAACTAGGTGATTCAGGATGAAGTAAAAAAACTTTTAAAAATCGGGTCTATCCATGAAATAAAATATCCTAATTGGATAGCTAATACTATAGTGGTGCCCAAAAAGAATGGTAAGTGGTGAGTTTCTTAGACTATATTGATTTGAATAAAGCTTGCCTTCTAAATTCTTTCTCGTTATTGCACATCGATCAACTAATTGATGTTACTGCAAGACATGAACAATTAAGTTTTTAGATGCCTCTTCAGGATATAATCAAATAAAAATGGATCCTTCAAAAGAGGAAAAACCTCATTTATTACAAACATGGGGACTTACTGTAATAAAGTAATGCCCTTCAGCCTAAAGAATGTTAGAGCCACGTATCAGAGGTTCATAACTAAGATGTTTCAAGAACATCTGGGGAAAACCATGGAGGTTTATAATGATGATATGTTAGTCAAATCACAACAGGGGGGGATCATATTCAACAACTTTCAGATACGTTTAAGATTCTCCACAAATTCAATATGAAGTTAAATCCTGAGAAACGTGCATTTGGCATGTCATCAGGTAAGTTCTTAGGTTTCCTTGTTTCAAATCATGAAATTGAAGTAAGTCCACAACCGATTAAAGATATTGAAGAAATACTAGATATACTAATGAGCAAAGAAGAAGTGCACAGGTTAACAGGTCGGATATGACATTGGGGAGATTTATTTCTAAATCTTCAGAAAAAAGTTTTAAGTTCTTTTCAGTGTTGAAAATGCAAAATCAATTTGAACGGACTAAAGAGTGTCAGCAAGCATTCAAAAAATTAAAAGCGTACTTGTCAAATCCACCTTGCTAGCTAAGCAAAAGGATGGAGAGAGGCCACTCATCTATGTAGCTGTTTCAGAAGTAGCGTTAAGTGTTGTATTAGTTCGGGAGGACAAAGGTAAGCAATCTCTGATTTATTATGTAATGACCTGAATGGTCATTTTACTTTCTAGAAGCCTGTTCCCCTAAATAACACTTCCTATATTTGCTTTACTGATTTATAACTTGCGGGAATGGTTGGTTCGTGATTTGGAATAGTTCGGGTTGAAATTGGAACACTTTGTTCCTTAAGGTTGCCTTAAAAATCCAAGTTTGACTCTCAAAGTTCTGATTAAACGACCTCAGAATTTAGATTTGAAGGTTCCAAAAGGTTCGTCTGATGATTTCGGACTTGGGTGTATGTCCGGCTCAGGTTTTGGATGACCCGAGAATGTTTTGGAGCCTAATAGTGAAAGTTGATTTCTTAAGTATTTTGAAATTCTTAAATATTTGGTTTACAGAGGGTTTTTGTGTTATCGAGGTCCGAGCAGAATTTCGAGCTTGGAATAGTTTTATACAGTCATTTAAGACTTGCACGCAAAATTTGGTATCAATCCGAGTAGTATAAGGGTGTTTTATCGCAATGGATGTAAATTGAAGAACTTGAAATTCATAAGTTTGATTCAATTGGTTTTAGGGGGTGGTTATTAGATTTAGCATTGTTTTAGGCGTTCCAAGGGTGCGAGCAAGTCTATTTTGTGATTTCAAATTTGTCGGCATGTTCGAGCGGGGCCTAAGGCCCGAGCATCAATCGGATGAGGCTCGAGTTAAGTTGGAAAGTTTTGAAAGGTCTGAAGATCCAGTCATCTATCATAACAACACCTGCGGTTGGCCAGCCGCAGGTGCGAGACCACATAAGCGGTGCAACCTTCCCAGATGCGGCCCAAGGGGGAGGAGCCCAGAAATTGTTCCGTAGAAGCGAAACCTCAGGAGAGCCCCCAAACCATAGAAGTAGTCCCAGCCAGCGTAGCCCAACTTTGAAGATGCAGAGCTTTCCTCGTAGAAGCGAGACTACAGGTGCAGTCCCCTAACCGCATGTACGGAAATCGCTGTAGGTAGTGCCTTCATTTAATACGGCAATGTGTCATTTTTGATACATTTCCTTTATTGTTGGGATGATTTGGGAGCCTCCAAAGAGGGATTTCAACCTAGCATTTGTAAGGTAAGTTCCTTCTACGTAATGTGAGTTCAATACTTGGTTTATGATTAGATTAACACACAAAAATTGATGAAAAACATGGGATTAGAGTAAAACCTAGGGTTTGGATAAAAACAAGAATATACAACGAAATTTGTTATGGAATGGAGTAAAAATCATATATTCTTGATCCTTAGGTTATAGGTAACAACTTCCCTCAAGAATTTCCAGAATTCGGGCATATGGGCCCGAGGATGAATTTTAAAAAACTTGTATTTGGGGTTGTAAAACTATTTTAATAGTTATAATATGAACTCTTGCACTTGTATTGACTAGTTCTTACCCTGTTTAATTAGTTCTGGATCGTTCGGCTATAATTTGAGGGTTTGAGCACGTTCTTGATATCGGAAGTGAGTTTTGGAGCGAGGTGCATCTCCTTTTTAACCTTGTATGAGGGAAATAAACCCCTAGGTGAATTAAATAAATGTATGTGATTGTCTGTGGGGACTACCTACGTATGTGGTGATGAGAATCCATGCGTAGCTACTTTTATGCTAATTGTCCGAGTATTTTAGGACCCGTATCATGCCATACTTGCAAATGCTTATGTTCTTACTTGCTAATGAGATTACTTAGCACATATTAGGGATTGAAAATAAATATAAACGAACGTACGCACTTACTTGAGAACTTGTACACATTTATTTGACTATGAATGTGCCTTCTTGATAATAATTGCTATTTGTGGATCGGGCCGATCGCCTTGGTAGAAACGGATGCATCTATGGTTCGCGCCATTTGACCCTCTGGCACTGCACAATTATTATTATATTAGACCGAGCCTACAACCTTGACATAATGTGTGCATGTTATTTATGTGGATTCACCCATGATTTACTTTGTTTGAATGCCTTGAAATATAAGTTATTATATGACATGACTGAAAATGATATATATATATATATATATATATATATATAAATATATATATATATATATATATATATATATATATATTGCTCCGTGTACTGAGAATGTCATTATATACATGTTATCCATGCTTAGTATAAACCTTATAGATTATTGATATTGACCTTAGTAAATGTCAAGTCGACCCCTCGTCACTACTTCTCCGAGGTTAGACTGGATACTTGCTAGGTACATGTTGTTTATGTAGTCATACTACACTTCTATACTTAACTGTACAGGATCTGTGGCAGGTGCATCTAGTTACCCCTCGGGCGCGCGTTCCTGACTTCTGATCGAGATATCATGGTGAGCTGCCACTCCTGAGCCGTTCAGCAGCATTCCGGAGTTCTCTTCTTTTGTTGTTATTATGTACTGTCTGTTCTATCTCAGGCAGTAGGATAGTGATATGTTGTATATTGTACTAGTTGCCCTAGTACTTTGTGACAATAGTTCTTAGCACACACTGTAGACTATATTTTTGGGGTTGCATTTCTACTATTATGAAAAATGTTCATTATTGGTTGACTTGATATAAGTTGATTAAACGTTGGTAATGTTTTAATAAAAAATAAATGGGAATTCACTAGTTGTTAGGGTTCGCTTGCCTAATCACGACGCTGGGCACTATCGCGACCTAAAGGGAATTTAGATCGTGACAACATGGTATCAAAGCACTAGGTTCACGTAGGTCTCACAAGTCATGGGAAAACCTAATAGAGTCTTACAGAATGGTACGGAGGCATCTGTACTTATCTTTAGGAGACTGTAGGGTGTTAGGAAACTACTCTTCATTCATCTTCTATTGTGCAGTTGATGGTATACTAAATTTCCTTCTTCTATTCTCTCATAGATGGTGAGGGCGCGCACGGCAGATGTTCCAGACTCGAGAAGAGCCACTCCCCCTATTGCTAGAGGCCGAGGTAGAGGCCAGGGGAGGGCACCGGCTCGAGATAGGGGACGAGGGCATCCCAAAGCTGCCCCAATTGCACCACCGTTGGATCCTGCAGGGGATCCCATCATTGAGGAGCATGGCGAGGTGCCTGTAGCTGAGCCTACCCCGGCGAACTTTATGACGACACTGGGTTTCAAGGACGTCATGGGCCGTATATTGCGGTTCATGGATACCATGACTCAGGCTGGTTTATTTCCAGTGGACCCAGCTACATCTCACTCGGGAAGAGGAGCACATACCTCTACAGCTCAGGCTCCGGGTCATGTAGCTGCAGTGTATCAAACTCCGAGTGCACTACCCATTGATAGGGCTCAGCTAGTTATCACTGCGGTACCCGAGCCTAGACCAGTTGCGAATGGTGATCCGTAGAAGTTATTAGCTAGATGGACTAGTTTACACCCTCCTATCTTCAGGGGTGAGCGTCATGAGGGTGCCCAAGATTAAATTGATAGGAGCAGGGACAAACTGCACAAGATGAGAATATTGGAGTCTCATGTGGTTGACTTCACTACTTTCCAGCTGGAGGGCAGGGCCCGTAGATGGTGGCAGTCTTATGTTCTTGGTAGGACAACAAGTTCTCCTCCCATCACTTGGGGTCAGTTAACCCAGTTATTCCTGGACAGGTATATTCCACCATCTGAGAGGGAAGAGCTGCGGGATCAGTTTGAGCAGGGTCAGATGTCGGTGACCGACTATGAGTCGGGGTTTTTTGAGTTGTCCCACCATTCACTAATGATACTTTCTATTGATGCAGAGAGGGTGCAGAGGTTTATTTTATGGTTGAATTCTTGCATTAGGTCCAACATGGCCCGAGAGGTGAATATGGGGACTCCATATCATCTTGTGGTGGAGATTGCTTGGAGGATTGAGGTCTATCGTCTGAGAGGTAGGGAGCAGATGCAGCAGGACAAGAGGGCTATGTTTTCTGGAGAGTTCAGAGGTGCCTCGACTAGAGGCATCGATCAATTTAGGAGGGGTCAGCCGAGCAGGCCCCCATATTCAGCACCACCACCTCCTTGAGGTGCTCCAATATACCCCTATTTCAGCTCTATACCGAAGAGTTCTTATCGCCCGCCAGCTATTCAAGGTTCTTCCAGTGGTTTTTACGTCCCCATGGTTCTACTGGTTCCTATTTTAGTGTTATGCTGTAGAGTTCATACCGTCCACCAGCTATTCGGGCTTCATCCAGTGGGTCTACAGGCCATCAAGGTCAGACATCAGGGCAGTAGGTCTCCGCACCACGGAGTTATTTCGAGTGAGGAGATACTGCCCCAGAGTCAGCAACCCATAATTATAGCACCACGGGGTCGCAGTACAACAGAGTCAGCAACCCATAATTATAGCACCGACTTCCCAGCTAGAGGCGAAGGACAGACTGGTATGGGTCGTCCTAGAGATGGAGTCCACGCAGGGAGAGGTCAGCCAACTACTGCTCTGTGACGACCCAAAGGGTCATCACTTGTTTCCTTACTCTTTCTGTGCTTTCGCGGCCTTGAAAACCTCATTTTCAGTTGACTCGATTTTCGTGCACAGTCCGGCCGTATATCCGGAAAGCTTAAATATGAATTCTATATGAAAAATGTTAAATTTGATATTAATATGAATAAATTTGACTTCGGTCAATATTTTGGGTAAACGGATCCGGACCCGTAATTTGACAGTCCCGGAGGGTCCGTAGAAAAGTATGGGACATGGGCGTATGCCCGAAATCAAATTCCGAGGTCCAGAGCTCGAGAAATGAATTTTTGTGTGAAATTATTTTCTAAAAATATTTAAGGGAATTTGAAATGAAATTTGATTAGAACGTATTGGTCTCGGGCCCGTATTTTGGTTCCGGCACCCGGTACAGGTCTTATATGTGATTTAAGCGCTTTCTGCAAAATTTGGTTTAAAACGGATGTCGTTTGATGTGTTTCAGACTTAAAATGGAAATTTGATGTTTTATGAAAACTTGGAAGAAATATGAATTTTGAGGTTTAATTCGATGTATATGATCTTATTTTGGCTATTTGATCGCATGGATAAGTCCGTAGGATATTTTTGAGGTCGTGTGCAAATTTGGTTTGGAACCCCGAGGGCTCGGGTGAGTTTTGGATAGGCGTCAGAGTTTATTTTAAACTTAGGAAAAATATGGTATGAGCAGGCCTGCGAAGCCAGGTTCGCAAATGTGAACTCCCAAATGCGAAGGCTGGTTCGCAAAATGCGAAACCAGCCCAAGCCTGACAAGGATCGCAAATGCGAAATCATTCTTCGCAAATGCGAAGGTCCAGGGTTCACAAAGGCAAGGCCTTTTTCGCAAATGCGAAGGTCCCCAGATAGGCCCGAGTTCGCAAATGCAAACTAGAGTTTGCAATTCCCATAGTTTTGTCCGGGTTTGCAATTGCGATAACTGCAGCCCAGCATATTTCATACTTAGTCGAATTTTAAGTCATTTTTCACCCCACTTTAAAAATACAACTCCTTGGGCGATTTTTGAAGAACAAGTTTCATTCCAAATCAATTGTAAGTTGATTTTTACTCAATTCTTTCAACCATTAACATCATTTAACATGTTTTCCACTTAAAATCGATGATTTTCATGGGTGAAATTGAGGGTTTTGGGTAGAACCTAGGTTTTCTAAGAATTGGGGATTTGGACCTCAATTTGAGGTCTGATTTCAAAATAAATTACATATTTGAGTTCGTGGGGTAATGGGTAACCGGATTTTGGTTTGAACCTCGAGTTTTGACCACGTGGGCCCGGGGGCGATTTTGAAATTTTTGGGAAAAACTTGGGAAATTCATTTTTATGCATTCAAATTGATTCGTGTAGTGTTAATTAAAGTAATTGAGTAATTTGTGACTAGATTCGAGCGGATTGGAGGTGGAATCACGGGGTAAAGCGATAGTTGAGGTTTGAGTGGAATTCAAGGCATCGAGGTAAGTGTTCGATTTAACCCTAGCTTGAGAGATTAGGAGTTGAGTCGTATTTGTTATGTGTTTTCTGTGGAGTACAACGTATAGGCATGGTGACGAGTATCTATACGTCGGTGTCAAGCATGACCGTGAGTCGTAAATTGATATTGTTGTGTTCTTGACTAATATTATGGATGAAATAGTAAGAAAACTTGTGTTGATTGAGTAAGGCTTAGTCTATTATCTTGTGGAAGTTAATCATGAGCTAGTTATGGTGTTGTTAGAAATGTTAAAGTCCAAATTGAGATTGGTTATATATGGTCTTCCCTTGCCAGGAGTGAGTATTTGATGATTGGTTCTTTATCGAGGTTTGTGATTATGAATATGATAAGTTATGTATGTTTGGAGCGGGTTGCGCGCCGCAATAGTAAATATTGTGGATTGGGTTGCACGCTGCAACATGAATCAGAATGTATGGGGTTGCACGCCGCAACAGGTATATGCTATATTTCTAGGATCGGGTTGCACGCCACAATATAAATGGGAATGGATCGGGTTGCACGCCGCAACAGTTAAAATTATAAGTATGGATTGGGTTGCGCGGCGCAACAATAGTGATATTATATGGTTGTTGACATTGTACTAACTCTTCATATGTTGTTCAGTTCCTGCCAGGTTGAACTGTTTCCCCGAAGCATGTACCCTCTCCCCTTTTATCTGCTTATTACTTGTTTATTTTTCCGCCATACACTATATAACTGCACAGGTTTATCTGGAGTCTAGTTCTAGCCTCGTCACTACCTCGCCGGGGTTAGGCCAGACACTTACCAGCACATAGGGTTGGTTGTGTTGATGCTATACTCTGCACTTATGTGTAGATACTGGAGCAGCTTACGACGCGTAGCAGTAGTTCGGGGGCCATCCTACAGTCCACGAGATCCCGAGGTAGTCCTGCAGGCGTCCGCAGGCCCGACATATCTTTTATCTTTCATTTCGGTCTGTTGTCTTTTGTATTCGGGACAAACAGTATATTTCTTCAGACCTTGTATTATTAAATCTTAGTAGATCGTAAGTGTTGTGACACCAGATACTGGGTAGAGACAAGTATTGGCTTTATACGTTGGGGTATCTTATTTATCTTAGACTTTCGCTTAAATTTTCTTTTCCGCTGTCATTTAATTATTTTTCATTAATAATCTCATTGCTTTAACCTGTATAAAAATGAAAAGGGCTAAAGTTTTCAAAGATGTATGGCTTGCCTAGCTTCCACGAGTAGGCAATGTCACCTCCCGAAGGTGGGAAATCCAGATCATGACAAGTTGGTATCAGAGCATTAGGTTACATAAGTCTCACAACTCATGGAAAAACTTAGTATAGTCTGAGGAATCGGTATGAAGACGTCTGTATTTATCCCCCAAAGGCTACAGAGTTAGGAAAAATTTCACATTTGTTCTTTCTTGTCGTGCGATTTGGTTTTGCAATGCTGATTGAATTTTTACTCTGTTCTTTCCCAGATGGTGAGAACACGCATTTCCTCATCTACCTATCAACAGTTCGAGCCCCAGGTAGCTCCCGCTAGGGGCAGAGGACGAGGTCGTGCTAGAGGCCGGGGTAGGGGTAGAGCTCAACCCCGAGCAGTAGCACCAACGGTGGAGCCTTAGGTTGACTTTGAAGAGGAGGTTCCAATCCCAACCGCAGTAGTTCTGGCAGGCCCAGCTTAGGTCCTAGAGGGGTTTATTGCTACCCCAGTTCTTCAGGATGCTCTAGTCCGATTGGTAGGCCTCATGGAGAGTGTCACCCAAGCAGGATTGCTTCCTGTAGCACCAGCCACCTCTCAGGCTGGAGGAGGAGCCCAGACTCCTGCTATACGTACTCTGTAGCAGGTAGCTCCCCAGGGTCAGATTCCAGTGGTTCAGCCAGCTATGACAGTTCACCCGGGGGTAGTTTCTCAGACCGATGATGGAGCGACTATGTCCGCCGATGCTTTGTGGAGGCTGGATAGGTTTACCAAGCTCTTCACTACTACATTCAGTGGTGCTTCTTCTGAGGACCCCCAGGATATCTTATATAGCTACCACGAGGTTCTTCAGAACATGGGCATTTTTGAGTCTAATGGAGTTGATTTTGCTGCATTTCGCTTATCTGGATCCATCAAGACTTGGTGGAGGGATTTCTGTTTAGCTAGACCAGTAGGGTCTCCATCTTTGACTTGGGAGCAGTTTTCAAAGTTGTTTCTAGAGAAGTTTCTCCCCGTTACTCAGAGAGATGCTTATCGGAGGTAGTTTGAGTGCCTCCATCAGTGTTCTGTGACGGTCACTCAGTATGAGACCAGGTTTATTGACCTAGCTCGCCATGCTCTTGTCATACTTCCCACCGAGAGAGAGGGTGAGGAGGTTTATTGATTGTTTGATTCAGCTGATTCGTCTCGAGATGGCTAGGGAGACTGGTAGTGAGATCAGCTTTCAGGAGGCAGCCAATATGGCCCGCAGAGTTGAGATGGTTCTATCACAGGGAGGTGGTCACGGGGGAGACAAGAGAGCCCGTCATTCCGATAGATTCAGTGGTACCTCATCTGGAGGTAAAGATTCATATGGTAGAGGCCATCCTCCTAGGCCCTTTTAGTCAGCTCTCTAGGTTTCGCACAGTACTTCGGGTGGTCATGGTTCTCAAGCACACTATTCTGATCAGCAGTCATTCAGTGCACCGCCAGCTCCTATCAGCGCACCGCCACTTTAGAGTTTCCGTGGAGGTCATTCAGGTCGTCAGGGCCAGCCACAGTTTCCTCAGCTACAGTGTTCGAATGGATGTTATGAGTGTGGTGAGTATTGTCACATCAGGAGGGCTTGCCCAAGATTGAGGGGTGCTCAGTCACAGCAACAGGGTCTCCGTCCTATGATTCAGGCAGCAGATGCTCCATAGCCAGCCCGGCTACCTAGAGCCAGGGGTAGAGGTGGAGGTAGAGGTCATAGAGGTGGAGCTCAGACCGCCAGGGATGGAGGTTAGCTAGCAGCAGATCGACCTAGGGATATGGTTCTGGGTGGTGGAGCCTAGTCTCGTTGTTATGCTCTTCAGGCTAGGCCCAAGGCTGAGGTTTCAGATGCAGTCATTATAGGTACGGTTCTGGTTTGTGATCGAGATGCTTCGGTACTATTTGATCTAGGGTCTACGTATTCATATGTTTCATCTTATTACGCACCATGCTTGGTCATGCCTAGTGATGCTTTGGGTATTCCTATATATGTGTCTATACCGGTGGGTAACTCTATCGTGGTCGACCGAGTCCATCGTTCGTGTGTTGTAGTGATTGGGGGTCTTGAGACCCGTGTAGACTTGTTTCTCTTAGATATGGTTGACTTCTATATCATATTGGGTATGGATTGGCTGTCACCCTATCACGTTGTCTTGGATTGCCATGCCAAGAAAGTGACCTTAGCTTTGCCGGATATGCTCATTTAGAGTGGAGAGGCACTCTAGGTCACTCTACCCGTAGCGACATTTTGTACGTGAAGGCTCGATGTATGGTTGAGAAGGGGTGTATGGCCTATTTGGCCTATGTTTGTGATTCCAGTGATGAGGTCCCTCCTATAGATTATGTGCCTATTGTCCGGGAGTTTCCAGATGTTTTCCCTTCAGACCTGCCGGGTATGCCACTCGACAGGGACATTGATTTCTAGATTGATTTGGCTCCGAGCACCCAGCCCATTTCTATCCCGCCATATTGTATGGCCCCGTCGGAGCTGACTGAGTTTAAGGACCAGTTGCAAGATTTGCTAGAGAAGGGTTTCATTAGACCTAGTGTTTCTCATTGGGGCGCGCCAGTGTTATTTGTCAAGAAGAAGGACGGGTCGATGAGGATGTGCATAGATTATCGGAAATTGAACAAGGTAAAGATTAAGAATAAGTATCCACTGCTGAGGATTGATGATTTGTTCGACCAACTTCAAGGTGACATATTATTCTCCAAGATTGACTTGAGGTTTGGCTACCATCAGTTGAGGATTAGGGCATTCGATGTCCCTAAGACAGCTTTCCGCACTCGGTATGGGCATTATGATTTCTTGGTCATGTCATTTGGTTTGACCAACGCCCCAGCAGCATTTATGGAGTTGATGAACCGAGTGTTCAAACCTTATTTGGACATGTTCGTGATAGTCTTTATTGATGATATTTTGGTATACTCCTGCATCCAGGAGGAGCACGAGCAGCACCTTAGAGTGGTTCTTCAGACTCTGAGGGATAGTCAGTTATATGCCAAGTTCTCCAAGTGTGAGTTCTGGCTGAGTTCAGTTGCATTTCTTGGTCACGTTGTATCAGTAGAGGGTATTTAGGTAGACCTAAAGAAGATTGAGGCAGTCAAGAACTGGCCTAGACAAGCATCAGCTACAGAGATTCGGAGTTTCTTGGGGTTGGCAGGCTACTATTGTCGGTTTGTGGAGGGTTTTTCATCTATTGTATCCCCGATGGCCAGGTTGACCTAGAAGGGTACCCAGTTCAGATGGTCGGAGAGTGTGAGGCAAGATTTTAGAAGCTCAAGACAGCTTTTACCACGACACCGGTGTTGGTTTTGCCCACAGGTTCAGGGCCTTATATAGTTTATTGTGATGCTTCCCGTATTGGGCTTGGCGCAGTGTTGATGCAGGATGTCAAGGTCATTGCCTATGCTTCCAAGCAGTTGAAGATTGATGAGAAGAACTATCCAGTGCATGATTTAGAGTTGGCATCTATTGTTCATGCATTGAAGATTTAGAGGCACTATTTGTATGGCGTGGCATGTGAGGTGTTCACTGACCGCAAGAGCCTTTAGTACTTGTTCAAGCAAATGGAGTTGAATTTGAGGCAGAGAAGGTGGTTGGAGTTGTTGAAAGATTATGATGTCACCATTTTATATCATTCGAGGAAGGCCAATGTGGTGGCCGATGTTTTGAGTAGGAAGTCAGCCAGTATGGGCAGTCTTGCTTATATTCCAGTCAGTCGGATGCCGCTTGCTTTGGATGTTCAGGCCTTAGCCAATCAGTTTGTAAGACTGGATGTTTCTGAACCTAGTCGTGTGTTTGCTTGCATGGTCGCTCGTTCTTCATTATTGGAGCATATCCGTGATTGGCAGTTTGATGACCCCTATTTGTGTGTCCTTAGAGACACGGTGCAGAGTGGAGGTGCCCAGTAGGTTACCTTAGGTGATGATGGAGTTTTGAGATTGCAAGGCCGAGTATGTGTGCCTAATGTTGATGGACTTCGAGAGTTGATATTGGAGGAGGCCCATAGTTCCTGGTACTCTATTCATTTGGGCACCGCGAAGATGTATCAGGATTTGTGGCAGCATTATTGGTGGCGTAGAATGAAGAAGGATATTGTAGCATATGTGGCTCCTTGTTTCAATTATCAGCAGGTTAAGTACGAGCATTAGAGGCCTGCTGGTTTATTTCAGAGGATTGAGCTTCCCGAGTGGAAGTGGGAGAGGATCACTGTGGACTTCGTTACCGGACTTTCGTTGACTCGGAAGAAGTTCGATGTAGTTTGGGTCATTGTTGATAGGCTGACCAAGTCAGCGCATTTCATTCCTGTCATAGTCTCCTATTCATCCAAGAGATTAGCTGAGATTTACATCCGGGAGATTGTTTGCATTCATGGTATGCCGACATCTATCATTTCGGACCGGGGTACACAGTTTACCTCGCGCTTTTGGAGAGCAATTCAGCGAGAGTTGGGCACACGGGTTGAGTTGAGCACAATATTTCATCCCCAGACGGACGGTCAGTCCGAGTAGACTATTCGAATTTTGGAGGATATGCTTCAAGCTTGTGTTATTGACTTTGGAGGTTCGTGGGATCAGTTCTTGCCTTTAGCAGAGTTTGCCTACAATAACAACTACTAGTCGAGCATCCAGATGGATCCTTATGAGGCTTTATATGGTAGGCGGTATCGGTCTCCGATTGGATAGTTTGAACCGGGAGAGGCTCGGTTGATAGGTACGGATTTGGTTCAGGAGGCCTTGGACAAGGTTAGGATCATTCAGCATAGGCTTCGTTCAGCTCAGTCCAGGCAAAAGAGCCATGCAGATCATAAGGTTCGAGATATAGCTTTTATGGTTGGTGAGCAGGTATTGGTCCGAGTGTTGCCTATGAAGGGCATGATGAGTTTTGGGAAGAAGGGCAAGCTTAGCCCTAGGTTCATTGGTCCATTTGAGATTCTCGATCGAGTGGGAGAGGTGGCTTATAGACTTGCATTGCTGCCTAGCTTATCAGCCATGCATCCAGTTTTCCATGTATCCATGCTTCTGAGGTATCACGACGATCCAACCTACATGTTAGATTTCAGCACTGTCCAGTTGGACAAGGACTTTCTTATGAGGAAGAGCCGGTAGCTATTCTAGACCGGCAGGTTCATCAGTTGAGATCCAAGAGTTTTCCTTCTGTTCGTGTTCAGTGGAGAGATCAGCCCCCTGAGACATCAACCTGGGAGTTCGAGTCCGATATGTAGAGTCGTTATCCTCATCTTTTCACCGACTCAGGTACTTCTTTCTTTTGTCCGTTCGAGGATGAACGGTTGTTTTAGAGACGGAGAATGTGATGACCCAAAGGGTCATCAATTGTTTCCTTACTCTTTCTGTGCTTTCGAAGCCTTGAAAACCTCATATTTCGTCACCTGGATTTGCGTGCGTAGTTTGGGCGCGTAGTCGGAAAGCTTAAATATGAATTCTGTGTGAAAAATGTTAAATTTTGATATTAATATGAATAAATTTTACTTTGGTCAACATTTTAGGTAAACGGACCCGGACCCGTGATTTAATCGTCCAGGAGGGTCCGTATAAAAATATGGGGCTCGGGCATATACCCGGAATCGAATTCCAAGGTCCAGAGCCCGAGAAATGAATTTTTGTGTGAAATTGTTTTTTGAAAATATTTCGGGGAATTTGAAATGAAATTTGACTAGAACATATTGGTATTGGGCCCGTATTTTGGTTCCGGCAGGTCTTATTTGTGATTTAAGCGCTTTCTGCAAAATTTGGTTGAAAACGGACGTCGTTTGACGTGTTTCATACTTAAAATGGAACTTTGATGTTTTATGAAAACTTGGAAGAAATTATGAATTTTGAGGTTTAATTCGATGTATATGATGTTATTTTGGCAATTTGATCGCACAGATAAGTCTGTAGGATGTTTTTGAGGTTGTGTGCATATTTGGTTTGGAGCCTCGAGGGCTCGGGTGAGTTTTGGATAGGCCTCGTAGTGCATTTTAAACTTAGGAAAAATCTGGTATGAACAGTCCTACAGGTTTCGCATTTGCGAAGGCTGGTTCGCAAATGCGAAGGCTGGTTCGCAAATGCGAAACCAGTCCAGGCCTGACAAGGATCGCAAATGCGAAATCATTCTTCGCAAATGCGAAGGTCCAGGGTTCGCAAATGTGAGACCTTTTTCGCAAATGTGAAGGTCCCTTGATAGGCCTAAGTTTGCAAATGCGAACAAGAGTTCGCAATTCCCATAATTTGGTTTGCGAACCCCGGTTCTCAATTGCGATAATTGCAGCCCAACATATTTCATACTTAGTCGAATTTTAAGTCATTTTTCACCCCACTTTCAAAATACAACTCCTTGGGTGATTTTTCAAGAACAAGTTTCATTCCAAATAATTTGTAAGTTGATTTTTACTCAATTCTTTCAATCATTAACATCATTTAATATGTTTTTCACTTAAAATCAATGATTTTCATGGGTGAAATTAGGGGTTTTGGGTAGAACCTAGGTTTTCTAAGAATTAGGGATTTGGACCTCAATTTTAGGTCCGGTTTCAAAACAAATTACATATTTGAGTTCGTAGAGGAATGGATAATCGGGTTTTGGTTTGAACCACGGGTTTTGACCACGTGTGCCCGGGGGCAATTTTGAAATTTTTGGGAAAAACTTGGAAAATTCATTTTTATGCATTCAAATTAATACATTTAGCATCTATTAAGTAATTGAGTAATTTGTGACTATATTCGAGCGGATTGGAGGTGGAATCACGGGGTAAAGCGATATTTGAGGTTTGAGTGGAATTCAAGGCATCGAGGTAAGTGTTCGGTTTAACCCTAGCTTGAGGGATTAGGAGTTGAGTCGTATTTGTTATGTGTTTCCTGTGGAGTACGATGTATAGGCATGGTGACGAGTATCTATACGTCGGTGTCAAGCATGACCGTGAGTCCTAAATTGATATTGTTGTCTTCTTGACTAATATTATTGATGAAATGGTAAGAAAATTTGTGTTGATTGAGTAAGGCTTAGTCTATTATCTTGTGGAAGTTAATCGTGAGCTAGTTATGGTGTTGTTAGAAATGTTAAAGTCCGAATTGAGATTGGTTATAGTTGGTCCTCCCTTGCCGGGAGTGAGTATTTTATGATTGGTTCTTTACCGAGTTTTGTGATTATGAATATGATAAGTTATGTATGTTTGGAGCGGGTTGCGCGCCGCAACAGTAAATATTGTGGATCGTGTTGCTCGCCGCAACATGAATCAGAATGGATCGGGTTGCACGCTGCAACAATAATATACAATATTTCTGGGATCGGGTTGCACGCCGCAACATAAATGGGAATGGATTGGGTTGCACGCCGCAACAGTTAAAATTATAAGTATGGATCGGGTTTTGCGCCGCAACAGTAGTGCTATATATGGTTGTTGAAATCGTACTGACCCTTCATATGTTGTTTGGTTTCTGCTATGTTGAATTGTTTCCCTCGAAGCATGTACACCCTCCCCTTTTATTTGCTTATTACTTGTTTATTTTTCCTCCATATACTATATAACTGCACAGGTTTATCTGGAGTCTGGTTCTAGCCTCGTTACTACCTCGCCGGGTTAGGCCAGACACTTGCAAGCACATGGGGTCGGTTGTGCTGATGCTATACTCTGCACTTATGTGCAGACACCGGAGCAGCTTACGGCGCGCAGCAATAGTTCGAGGGCTATCCTTCAGTCCACGAGATCCCGAGGTAGTCCTGCAGACGTCCGCAGGCCCGAAATCTCTTTTATCTTTCATTTCAGTCTGTTGTCTTTTGTATTCGGGACAAACAGTTACATTTTTCCTCAGACCTTGTATTAAGTAAATCTTAGTAGTTCGTGAGTGTTGTGACACCAGATCTTGGGTAGAGACATGTATTGGCTTTATACGTTTGGGTATCTTATTTATCTTAGACTTCCGCTTAAATTTTCTTTTCCGGTGTCATTTAATTGTTTTTCATTAATAATCTCATTGCTTTAACATGTATAAAAATAAAAAGGGCTAAAGTTTTCAAAGATGTGTGGCTTGCCTAGCTTTCACGAGTATGTGATATCATGACTCCCGAGGGTGGGAAATCCGGGTCGTGACATGCTCAGTCAGGTAAGGGCCAGCCAACCGGCGCTTCTGCCAGATTCTATGCTTTTCCGACCAGACCAGATGCGTTAGCCTCAAAAGTCGTTATCATAGGTATTATTCCATTTGCGGTAGGGATGCTTCAGTGCTATTTGATCCAGGGTCTACCTATTCATATGTGTCATATCTATTTGCTCATTTCCTGGATATTCCTCATGAGTCCTTGGGTACTCCCATTCATGTGTGTGTTGATACCTAATTTTTTCCTATAATACTCTTTAAATGCATATATATACCTTCAAAACTATGCATTAACATCGATTTATATTTTTCCATAAATTATACATTTTTAAATTAATTTATCCTGGTATTTTATGTATATAAATAACTATAAAATTGTATCACAGATGACTTTATAGCATTTCATGATTTAATATTGCCATTTATAGTCATATTAAGTTCAAATTATTTCACAAATGGCCATATTTACACTTTTTGGTTACAATTGCAGCGGCTTAGATATTATAGCCCATGCACATATTATTGCATTATTTTACCATAGAATAGTCCATTGGATTTTAAAATAGTGAATAATTATTTTTAAAACACTTCTATGCATGAAAATAATTATTTTTTTAATTGTTAATTATTTTTTATTGAATTACTTGGGTATTTAATAAAAAACTCCTTTATTTTCAGGTCTAACCCTTTATAAACTAGCCAAAACCCTTTTTAAACCAGACCAAAACCCCTTTTTAATTTGGCCCTATCCCCTAAGGCCCAAGTCTGATATGCCCGACCCAAGACCCCGCTCAATCTTAACCGTTGATCATTCAGATCAACGGTCCATAACCTTTTTTGTAACGACCCGACCAGTTATTTTGAGCTCTAGCGCGTTGTTCAGCAGTCGAAGGCCATGAGCAGCTTCATTTAAGGCATTATGACTTGTACGAGCACTCGAAATCGAATTTCGGGAAGTTCAGAGTTGATTTGGAAAGAGAATTCCCAATTTGGAAGCTTAAAGTTGAAAGAATTAACTAAGATTGGATTTTTGAGTAAACAACCTTGGAATTGGGATCTGAAGGTTCCAGCAGGTTCGTATGATGATTTCAGACTTGGGCGTATGCTCGGATCGCGTTTTGGATGACCCGGGAGCATTTTGGCGGCTATTGTGGAAAGAAGCATTTTGAAAGAAATTTCATAAGTTTGGCTTGAAATGAATTTCAATGTTATCGATGTCCGTTTGGGATTTCGAGTCTGGGAGCAGCTTCGTATGGTAATTCTAGAGTTGGGAGCACGATCGGAAGTGAATTCCGAGGTCCGTAGGTCATTTTGGAGCCATTTGGCTAAAGATAGAAATTTGAAGGTTTTTGAGAAGATTGACCGGAAGTTGACTTTTTGATATCGGGGTCGGAATCAGATTCCGAAAGGTGGAGTAGGTCTGCAATGTCAAATATGACTTGTGTGCAAAATTTGAGGTCAATCGAACGTGATTTGATAGGTTTAAGCATCGAAAGTAGAAGTTGGAAGTTCTAAAGTTCATAAAGCTTGGATTGGAGGTTGATTCATGACTTTAGCGTTGTTTGATGTGATTTGAGGCCTCGAGCAAGTCTGTAATGTGTTTTGGGACTGGTTGGTGTGATTGGTCGGGGTCCCGGGGGCCTCGGGTGTGTTTCGGGTTGTAATCGCCATCTTATTTGATGTTTCAACGCCATTTCTTTGGACATAAAGGGGTACCATATTAAGCAAATGAGCTCCAAATTAAGTTTTTATTGAACCATTAGATCAGTATCGTAATTTCGGAGCCATAGCAGAAAGAATCGTCGAATTTGGACATGTATGAGGAAGTTATGCTTATTTTCGTGTCAAGAAAGAGCTGGTTGCTGTCATAACCGCAGAAGCGGAAATTTTTCGTAGAAGCGGAAATTTTTCTGCAGAAACGAAAACTGCTGGAGGCAGAGAGATTTCTTTAAAAATCGAAGTTTGGCTTATTTTCACTTAATTTCTTCCATGGGAGCCGATTTTGGAGCAACTTTGGAGTGTCATTTTCATCACCAAGCATGAGGTAAGTGATTTCTACTAGTTTTGATTATATACAAGGTTTATATATAGATTTATACTTGGAAAAATGTAGAAAACTTGGGGTTTAAGGGAAGACCTAGAAAATTAGTATTCTTGGAATTTGACCACGATTTTGGGTATGGAATTTAGAGAAAATCATATATTTGAGTTCGTGAGGCTATGGGTAATCTTTATCTTCGAAAAATTTTGAATTCCGGGCACGTGGGCCCAAGGGAATTTTTGTCAACTTTTCGATCGGGGTTAGGAATTGTTGTAAATTGGATTATAATGAGTACCTTAGCATATATTAATGGGTTTACATAATTATTGGCTAGTTTTGGAGCATTGTGCATCGATTCGAGTCTTCGGAATGGCGTGGAATGCCGGTTATGGATCTTCGGAGCGAGGTGAGTCTCCTTTCTAACCTTGTAAGAAGGAATTGTCCCCATAGGTGAGTTAATTGGTTATGTGCTCCTATTAGTGGGGGTTACGTACGCATGAGGTGACGAGAGTCCGTGCATAGGTACTATTATGCTTTTGTCCGGGTAGTCTAGGACCCAAAATCATGCTATACTTGCAATATTTGTAATCTCATGGATAGTCGAATTGCTAAAATCACATCGAAATAGTAAATAAATTTCTAAAAAGATATAAACCTCATTTTCTTAAATTGTTAAAAGGGAATTAGCTTTTCTTTGAATAATTGCTCCATGTTGACTTCTTGATTGAATGCCTCTATGTGTTTATTTTAGGAGGGGGCTGAACGCCTCGGCAGATTAAACAGATGCATCTATGGTTCGTGCCGTTCGACCCTCGCCAGTGCATAGTTTACATTTCTGTTGGAGCGGGTCGTCGACCTCGGCATGATTTATGCATGCTTGTATTGCTTGTCTTTAAACTTATTGAAGTTGTTGCTGCCTCTTTTGGCTTAAGAATATGTGTATAAATGATGAAAAAGAATGATTTTCTATAAAAGAAAGAATTGTTTATTTGCTTCAACCCATTGAATTATAATCATGTTTATAAAAATCTATGGTTTGATATATGATGGATAAATCATTATTGGACCATTAGTAAGTGTCAAAGTTCACAATCTCGTCTCTACTTCTTCGAGATTAGACGGGATACTCATTGAGTACACGTTATTTTTGTACTCATACTACACTTCTGTGCATTTTTGTTGCACGGGCATATGCATCTCTAGTGGCCTACTTGGCGTAGCAACACGGTTGATACGAAGACTTAGGTGAGCTGCACTTCTCGAGGCGACCCACAGCCAGCAGAGTCTCTTTTAGTTTTCTATATTTATTTCTGTCCAACATTGTATTCTGGATGATTGTTGTATTACATTATTTCTTAGAAATTGCTCATGCACTGGTGACACCGGGTTCTGGGAGGATTTTTTGGATTACTAAATGTTAGGTTATTTCTATAAATTTTATTATTTGTTATTTAATGTATAAAGAAAAATGATTTAAGAAAATACAAAATTGGAATGTAATTAAGTATTTTGGTTGGCTTGCCAGATAGCGGTGTCCGGCGCCACCACGACCGTTAGTGGATTTTTGGTCGTGACAACATGGTATCAGAGCACTAGGTTCCCTTAGGTCTAACGAGTCATGAGCAAGTCAAGTAGAGTCTCGCAGATTGGTACAGAGACGTCTGTACTTATCTTTGGGAGGCTACAGGGCTGTTAGGAGTACTTCCCTTCTTGATACTTACCGTGCGATTTGATTCCTTTGAGGCTTATGCCTTTGTTTCTTTCCTACTCAATCTTATGTGAAGTGAAGCGCTTGTTATAAATCAAGAATTGAAGAATTGTAATGGCACTATGAATGTGGTGCAGGTGTTCTCCATGCGGGGATATTGAGCTATTATCGTCGCCTTGTGAAAGGATATTCTGTTGTTTCAGCTCAGTAGCGGTACTTTTGAGAGCTCTGAGGTTAGGCACAAGTAGCCATGATGCTTATGAATAATTGTTCCGCGGTATTTTTATGATGGTAGGATGTTTGCCTACGTGTAGTGGTAGTGACCGACTTGAAGGGAGGTTTACTCAGTGCATGATCTAGAGATTCGATACTTTATTCCCGAAAAAGGGGAAGGCAATCGGGCTGATAATGTTCAAGTTTGGGTTGATGGGGTAACAAAACTCAGCATTTACGAGCATGGTGGAAGTTTTCTTCTATGATGAGATGGTGTTGTCCTTATTAAATATACTAGATTCGCCGGTGTTATGATCTTCTACAATTCGCCTTTGGAGCAGGATATTGCAGGTCAGTATTGAAGAAGCGACTGTTAGATATCGCGAGGCAAGGTGGTTCAGGGTTGAATCAGCATCTATAATACTGGCAGCTCGAAAGAGACGATCTCCGGCAAAAATTTAAAGTTAGTAGCGATTTGTGGATTCAAGTGCTACGAAGATAGATTTTATTAAGGCAACAACTGAGTAGCAAAAGATTAGGAAAGGTGTATGGAAAGTGTCAGACGGTGGCTAAAATTCCTAGGAGGCCAGGTGTATGAAGCAAAGGTCAAATAGTTGAATATAAAAGTGAGTTTGCCCAAAGTGGGAGAGTGGCGGATGTTGCATATGGGCTTGGTGGTAGGATGATTACGCACCTTAATGAGAGTTTGGAATGATTTGAGATTTTAGTGGCGATTGAAGTCTACGAGTTTAATTGGAAGTATGGGCTGATATGCAGCAAAGAGATCGGTCGTGTGAATTTGGTTGATGATTCAGAGTATAAAAAGGGGGTAATATAGAAAGAATCCGATAATTTAGCCCGTTGATTGTGCAAGGTTATGTCAATAAGAGATAAGGAATCCCGGTGAGTTCCAGAGTTGTGTAATAGTGGCTTCAAGCTAAGTGGGAGAGTCCCACCGCCTATGATTGGGTTGCATGGTTAACCACTTGCGAGGTTTTCTGGTTGTTAGCATATTACTGGGTTATTTTGGCTACGGGGAAAAGAACATAAGTGGTGATTTGAGCAGAGGAATTGTTAAGGGGTGCTATGGTTGGCCTTATTGGCTCATGTTCAGACTTGGGGAAGGATTCAGGACTTATGCCTTATATGGATGCGGGTTTCGAGGGGAGTGATTCTGCCAGGTTCCTCATCGAGAGGGTACTCATGTGTTATGAGATTTATGGAGTTGATTATATTCGGGACCAAGTCAGAGCGGGTAGCTCTCAACAACGGTCCTAATGGATTCAAAAAGAAGTAAAGTATGTTGCCTAATGATTTCGAGCCTATAAGTACAGTTAAGAATCAAGCTTTTGCAGCAGCTTATGAGTGGAGGCCCAGAATGTTCTATGATGTTTTAAATTGCAGTATAGCAGTTGAGAGGAAAATGAGAAAGGACTTCAGATTCGTAGAAGGATTAGCAGAATGGGCATATCAGTTGAGGCTATGAATGTGCGCACAAGAAAGGTATGAAATGGTTCATGGGATTCGAGACAGCATGGTCTCGCGGTTCAATGCCACTCGGGGTGAGAGCGGATGGAGTGTGTTATGTGTTGAAAGGATTTATTGTTATTACTAAGGCAATCAGGGTAAATCGAATGAAGATATATTGGTTAACCATAGTTGAGTTGTCGTATCGGTGGTAGAGATCAGTTCCTTCAGCGTGATCAAGTTATGCATGTGATTTGTGGCAGTACGTGTGAGGCTTGTCGGCCGTCGTAATTGATGTTATTCAGAAGCATTCTACTATTATGACCCATTTTGTGTGGGTGAATCCTGGAAGGGTTGTGGTGGATTAGACCACTACTTAGATGTTTGCCTATTCTACGGTTGTGAGAATTTACCTGTGTGTTGCTATGTTTCTCCTAAAGTGAGTCTAGTGAAAAGATTTTATTGGCACGTTGGGTGCAGCGAGTGGAATTTGAAGTAAGGATTAAGGTTGCAGTTTGGTGCTGACAAGAATTTCACGAGCTCGGATGAGAAGGAAAGGAGTTTCGATGTTTAAAGTAAGTCTGTATCATCGTCAGTGTCACCTGAGGTCGGTGTTTTGTGAAAAGGGGCTTTGCATCCTAGTTAAGGATTCTTGATCGTTTTTCAGCATTAGCACAACCGGTGGTTTGGATGTACGGACCTGTTATGTGTTTCAGAAGGTTGTGGGAGCGTGTCCCACAGGAAGATTGTATAAGTGTGGCATGTAGTCACTTGATTGATAAGATTTAAACCAAGTATGAGGATTGTGGTAATATCATTAATTTGAAAATTTATGCCTGGAAGGAACTCTATTTATTGGGTTATGGACTGAGGAGGTTTGCTCTGGTTATGATGGTTGTTCTTATGTGTTATGAGAAAAGGGGAGTTACTATGGACCTTTGAAAGGTTATTAACCTAGTTGGTGCAATCAGAAATTGGCTTGGGATCCGTGGATGGATTTAAATGTGAACATGGGCTTTATAGCAGGCCAGATGTGATCATATCACCAATGCGCTCTTTATGGAAGAATAGTCGCGGTCTTATTTCGTCGTCAGATATTTCATGTAATGATGTATTGCATCATGCGAGTTGTGAGACGGCTTGGTAAATTTCTTACGTGTTGAGGTTTCGCATAGAGATGAGGTTATATGAGCAGGATAGCTCTTAAGATTCAGATCGTGTATTGCACCTCAGTTGTCCTAGAGTTGTGGATTATGGCGTTATATGTCTCCCCAGGGAATGGTACTATACACTTAGAGTGCTTATGATCGAGATTCGGTATTTTATTGTAATGAGCAATTTAGCTCGATGTACACCTCCTTAAGTGAGTTCAGTATATAGATCGGGTGGCACGCCGCCATGGTTATGTTGTGTGGATCGGGTGGCACACCGCTATAGTTAAGTTGCTCTGATCGGGTTGCGCGCCGCAATAATGTGATGTTCAGTACGGTTCCCCATATCTATTTATTATGTTTTGTTACCTATTTTCTGCAGGAAGCTCATATTAATTGTGCGCCCGCGTCACATGTATGATTCGTGAGCGGGGTAATTGGAATTCCTTTTTAGAGATCATTTTCCTTTTTATATAGCATTCTAGTTGGTAGCCAACTGGCACACCAAGGCATCATATGAGACTTTTAGTCATGTCGGGGTGGCTTATTGCCTGAGCAGTTTGTACTGGGTGAGACGAGATTGTTCGATTTAGGATCAGTGCAATCTGATTACGTGAAACATATTAAGGAGCAAAGATCATTATTTGGTTCATAATGTGGTACTGTTTCTTGTCACAAGTATAGACTCAATGATTGGTTGACTCGGTATCACACCTCCTTTTTCACTACATCCCCGGAAGAGGATATAATAAAGGAGTTATTTCCAACTTGAAGTGACAATCGAAACGGGATTGTTTATTAAGAGATTCAGAGACGCCACTTGAGATATTTATGGTGTCACAAGTCACCGGTTTTAAATCCCGAATCGAGAAAAGGGTTGACTCTGTTTAATAGTCAGCGAACCAGAAATTCGGGAGAAGATTTTAGGCATTCTCGAGTTCCGTGGTTCTAGCATGGTCGCTCAACTATTATATTTGGCTTAATTAGTTGATTTTAAAAAATTTTGAACCTATGTGCAAATTTTAGTTTTAACCGCTTTTATTTAATTTTTTAGAGAAAATTGAAACGTTATTAAAACATGTCTCGAACCACGTCACATAAATGTACCCATAATTTTTGACACATTCTAACACAGTTGAGATTTGGTTTTGGGTCACATAAATGTGCACCCGAGTTTAGAAAAGTAGATTATTAAATACGCGCCTAAAGTAACTACGCGTTTGCACTTTGCGAGGGCCATGGAATTTGCTAAATGGCACGCCTCGAATTCTAAGGTTGAACTAAAGCTAATTAACACGAGGGCCACGCAATTGTCATTTTTGTTTGGCATGACGCACCTCAAAGTGCCAAAAGAGTTTAATTAACCAAGAAATCGTGGAATCTATATTTATTAACAATAATTCAAATATTTTGCATACTCAGAAAATAAAAACTTAAAAGGGTGGCGAAGGACCAATTTAAATTACCTCCTATGTTTGGGCTTGACTAGCCCAAAACCATTCGTCAATGCCTGTATCGTTGAGGCTCAAACAGACGCCTCAAGTATGCCCAAACCGGAAACTGGGCAAAACAAAAAAAATGTTGGCTCGAAGTCGAGCCCATACGGTGACATGAGGCAACGCATACTTATTGGAATCACTCTATTCCCAGGAAAGATACATGCAGACTAGTGATTTTTAATGCTTATCAAAACCATGAAGATATCGCCATTTTAAAATTCAAACACAAAAAAAAAAAGGAAGTCCTCAATGGAACCATTCCTGATACTAAATACTGTGGCCAAGATCATCAGTCAGAATTAGTTAATTTATCACTGTATAAAAAACTGAATTACGGCCAAACATAGAAGGAAGCTAGCAGCTGACAACTACAAAAACATTACTAAGCTAACACTCCATAACAAACTACAACCAAAACCTATAAATTAATCAAAACACCATGCATATTAATCATGTAGCCTTTCAATTAACTGTTGGATCATAAGAACTTCTAGACAAACTACTTTATCAAACATATCAACGGCAGATTCGGGATTTACAATTATTCCAACTAACAAAGTGGGGATCACACTCCCACCATACTAAGAGTCTAGTCAAGCTAGAAGTAAACCAATAAACCAAAAATGCAACCAAATCTTTACATATATAACATAAACAAAACTGAATTCTAAGTAGCTAAGTCATACAACTAATTTCAACACACATGAACAAATCTTCAAGGAACTAGGACCAAATTGCTCATTATTAACCATAGGGCTATCCCTTTACACCTTCACATATTTTCGAATGTTGAAACATACCTTGAAAATGTATGAAATGAGTAAGAGGAGCAAGATCAACAGTCAGACAGCAGCGAGAATAAAATCCGGCAGCAATAACAAATCAGCAGAACCAACCAGCAGCTCAAAAATCGAATTTCAAACTCAGAAATTGAAGTAAACGACCAGAAACTAATTCAACCTAAACAATGGACCAGGAAAAACTTCAACCAAGCTAATTTTAATTCATTTCTAAGGTCAGCTAGTCAAGACTTGTTTTCATCACCAGGAAAATTTCAGAATTAATAGAAAAACTCAATAAAACAATATTTTTCTGAAGTTTTAGCCGTCTAGAATTTGTAGGGATTTTCAGCTCTCAAAAATCTACCTTGAAAGGCAAGTTTAGGGTGCCTCTATAGGCAAGCAGAGTAGGGCAGACTTCAGATTCTGATTTTGCACTTTAGCCCTCTTTTTATTTTCCCTTTTGCCTAGATATCCCTTAATTATTGATTTGCTATCTAAGTTAAACCACCCAAAATTTTGAAATTCCCCTAAAAGCCTACTAGAAGCTTCTGAAATCAGTTACCAAAGATTCTCCTATCCTAAACTTCCTAAATTACCCCCAATACCCCTGTTATTACCTCAAACTTTGCTGTAAGAAACTTAATAGGCCATAGGTCAAACGACCCAACAGTTAAACCAGGCCTGGGCTCACAAATCGGTCCGGATTTCTATGAAATGAATTTACGGCCCAAATAGCACACAATTCCCCAAAGCCCAAGCTAAATTAAAACAATGAAACAAAGAATACAAAACTAAGCTAAACCAAACGAACTTAAATAAACCAGGCCAAAAACTCGTAGAACGAAACTTTGGAAAAGAAAGGTCTAAAGAAACAAAAAAGGACAGAAAGCAATTCTGTCTAAAACTCGTCCAAATTTTAATTTGCGTACTAGAAAGAAAGAGAAAATGAGGGAATGGACAAGAATTGAGAACACAAAAACAATAAACGAAAGAGAAAAAGACGAAGGCACTCACTGAATTTAGGCTCGACCTTGATTGACTTTTTGATTTAAACAACAAAAAGATATTAATTATTTGTTCTTTGTCAAGAACAGGCGAATAACATCACTGTGATAGAACCAGCCTTGAATGCTCATAGACACTAGAGAGGTACCTTTGCATGAACGGGTTTTGATTTTGGTTTTTAGGGCTTGAACTCTAGATCTAGGATTCGAGAAGTTTCAACTGGATTTGAAAAGATGGTTTGAGATTTGGGGAGAGGGGGCCAAGGTGAGTCTATGGTGTAATTTTAGTTGAGATTGAAGACTCGCCGCCGCCGTAGGCAATTTCCGGCGGCGGTTTGCAGTGGCAGAAGATGGAGAGGTGAGATATGAGGAGGAACTCAGTCTTACGTCTCTCCAATTTCGAACACTTTTAATTAAAACTAGAGACAGATCCACAGCCATTGGATAAGGAGGGGTGAAGGGTCTGAATCGATTTGACATTAGAGAACTCGAAACGACGCAGTAACGCCACTATACTACATCGTTTCAATGGTCTGAACTCTCAATTCTTTTTTATATTTCTTTTCATTTTATTTTAAAAACAAAAATCTTTTTTTTCTTTTTTTTTCAAATAAAAATAAAACCTAAATTAACTCTCGAAACTAGATTATCCTACCAAATTAATTAACTTCAGATAATAATTAACCACAAACTAATTAAATGCTAATTTAAAAGAAACTACCCAAATTTGAAGCTCAACAATTAAAAATGCAAGAAATGAGTTATTTTGTGATTTTTCCATTTTTATAAAACATACTAATTTACTAATTAATCTAAAATATAAGATTAAATCCTAAATTAAAATGAAATATATCTTTTTATATTTTTTCACTAATTAAAATGCTCAAACAAAATGCGAATAATTAACAAAAAATGCCACAAAAATCTGCAAAATTGAAAACACTAAAAGAAATTATTTTATTTTAAATTTATGGGAGTAATTCATATAGGGGAAAAATCACGTGCTCACACTCGAAAGTTGATTATGAATTTCTACATATCTCTTCTGTCGTGGCAGTATTGTAAGAGTTAGAGTAAGTCCTGTGTCTGTCATGGGTGCAATGGGAGCATCAGATTTATGGAATTTCGACTAAGTTGATCAGAAAGTATTATTGTGGTCTGGTGAGTAAAGTGATGCAAGGTGTGAATTCAACTAAGGTATGCAGTCATGTTTGGGTACAACGTGTATTGATTGATATGGTGATCGTATGTTGGAAACAGGTCGGGCATAGAATTCCGGATGTTGGAGTTGGGCTCTAAGGCTTATTTGCTTGAATAAAAGGGAATATCTTTAGAATTGATCGAGCTGATATGCTCAACTGAGTTGTGGTAGCACGGGAAGGTGCATGAGAAGTTAAACAGTGATTTAAGACTACATCAGTGTAATTCTCAGCACGTTCGAGGACGAACGTATGTTTAAGTGGGGGAGAATGTAACGACCCGACCGGTCGTTTTGAGCTCTAGTGTGTTGTTCAGCAGTCTAAGGCCATGACGAGCTTCATTTCAGATATTATGACTTGTACACGCGGTCGGAATCAAATTTTGGGAAGTTCAGAGTTGATTTGGAAAGAGAATTCCCATTTCGGAAGCTTAAAGTTGAAAGAATTAATTAAGATTGGATTTTTGAGTAAACAACCTTGAAATCGGAATCTGAAGGTTCTAGCAGGTTCGTATGATAATTTCAGACTTGGGCGTATGCCCGGATCGGGTTTTGGATGACCCGAGAGCGTTTTGGCGCCTATTGTGGAAAGAAGCATATTGAAAGAAATTTCATAAGTTTGGCTTAAAAAGCATTTCAGTGTAATCGATGTCCGTTTGGGATTCTGAGTCTAGGAGAAGCTACGTATGGTGATTCTGGAGTTGGGAGCACGATCGGAAGTGAATTCCGAGGTCCGTAGGTCATTTTGAGCCATTTGGCTGAAGATAGAAATTTGAAGGTTTTCGAGAAGTTTGATCGGAAGTGGACTTTTTGATATTGGGGTTGGAATCCAATTCTGAAAGCTGGAGTAGGTCCGTAATGTCAAATGTGACTTGTGCGCAAAATTTGAGGTCAATCGGACGTGATTTGATAGGTTTAAGCATCAAAAGTAGAAGTTGGAAGTTCTAAAGTTCATAAATCTTGGATTGGAGGTTGATTCATGACTTTAGCGTTGTTTGATGCCATTTGAGGCCTCGAGCAAGTCTGTAATGTGTTTTGGGACTGATTGGTGTGATTGGTCGGTGTCTCGGGGGCCTCGGGTGTGTTTCGGGTTGTAATCGCGCTCTTATTTGATGTTTCAACGCCGTTTTTTGGATATAAAGGGGTACCATATTAATCAAATGAGCTCCAAATTAAGTTTTTATTGAACCATTAGATCTGTATCATAATTTCAGATCCATAGCAAAAGGAATCGTCGAATTTGGACATTGTATGAGGAAGTTATGCTCATTTCCGTGTCGAGAAAGAGCTGGTTGCTGTCATAAGCGCAGAAGCGGAAATTTTTTGCAGAAGCGGAAATTTTCCGTAGAAGCGGAACCGCAAAAGCGGAAATTTTTTCGCAGAAGCGAACGCTGCTGGAGGTAGAGAGATTTCTTTAAAAATAGAAGTTTGGCTCATTTTCACTTCATTTCTTCCATGGGAGCCGATTTTGGAGCAACTTTGGAGTGCCATTTTCATCACCAAGCATGAGGTAAGTAATTTCTACTTGTTTTGAGTAGATACAAGGTTTATATATGGATTTAGACTTGAAAAATTGTAGAAAACTTGGGGTTTGAGGGAAAACCTAGAAAATTAGTTGACCACGATTTTGGGTATGGAATTTAGAGAAAATTATATATTTGAGTTCATGTATGGGTAATCTTTATCTTCGAAAAATTTCGGATTCGGGGCATGTGGGCCCGAGGGCATTTTTTTTAACTTTTCGATCGGGTTTAGGAATTGTTATAAATTGGATTACAATGAGTATCTTAGCATATATTAATGGGTTTACATAATTATTGGCTAGTTTTGGAGCATTGTGCATCGCTTCGGAAAGGTGTGTATGCCGGTTATGGATCTTCGGAGCGAGGTGAGTCTCCTTTCTAACCTTGTAAGAGGAAATTGGCCCCATATGTGAGTTAATTGGTTATGTGCTCTTTTATTCTTAAAAGAAAGAATTGTTTATTTGCTTCAACCAATTTAATTATAATCATGTTTATAAAAATCTATGGTTTGATATATGATGGATAAATCATTATTGGACCATTAGTAAGTGTCAAAGTTGACCATCTCGTCTTTACTTCTTCGAGATTAGACGGGATACTCATTGAGTACACGTTGTTTTTGTACTCATACTACACTTATGTGCATTTTTGCACAGGCATATGCATCTCTAGTGGCCTATTCGGCGTAGCGGCACCGTTAATACGAAGACTTAGGTGAGCTGCACTTCTCGAGGCGACCCGCAGCCAGCAGAGTCTCTTTAAGTTTTCTACATTTATTTCTATCCAATATTGTATTCCGGACAATTGTTGTATTAAATTATTTCTTAGAAATTGCTCATGCACTGGTGACACCGGATTCTGGGGGGATTTTTTGGATTATTAAATATTAATTTTTTTAAAGACTTCGCGATTATTTCTGTAAATTTTATTATTCGTTATTTAATGTATAAAGAAAAATGATTTTAGAAAATACAAAAATTGAAATGTAATTAAGTATTTTGGTTGGCTTGCCTGACAGCAGTGTCCGGCGCCACCACGACCCTTAGTGAATTTTGGGTCGTGACACTCTTACCTTAATTAAACCTAAATGCCCCATCCAAACCCTCTCATTCTCTCCATCACCCGTCGTCCGCATCTCCATTTCTCTCTCAACACTCTCAACTAAACCCTAGTTCGCAAGCGCCGTCAGCAACGTATATATCAGTCCTGTGATGTTTTCTTGTCTTCTCCGTCCGATCATGGTCTCCTACTCACTATGGTTCTTTGTCTTTTTATATTCTTAAGAGGATCTCAAAGAACCCAAGCAATTTTAGGTTGAAACCTCACTTGTTAGCCTGTCTCGGGCCATTTTCTCGACCATGAGTAAGAAATTTCTCTTTTTTTTATTACGAATCTATGTTTTCTAAACCTATGCTCTCATCTCTATAATGTTTTCTAAAAAACCCTAGTCTATTACCTTCGATCATTTCCAGATCTGTATAGATCTGAGATGAATCGAGCATTATTACATGTTTTTCTCTTAAAATATTTGGTTTTAATCGATTATTCTTCCTTTTCCCTAAAACTAGTTCATTACGAGTTGTTTTACAGAGGTTTTCTGACTTCTAAAAGTTTAATCGATTCTCCTTTCATATTCTTGACTGATTTGTGCAAAAGATACTCAAACCCTAGTTGATTTTATGAGATACTCTGATTTTCTTACGTCTGCTTCGATTTTGAGTCTTTCAGTGTTACCAACTATATTAATTCACCATGTATTTTCTGACTTACACATTTTTCTTTGTCAAATCCATTATTCTATGGGTTTTTCCAAATTAATCTGTATTAGGTTTTGCATCTGCTTCCGGCTAATTTCTGTACGTTTTGTGAAGTTTTACTTAGCCTATTTTCTATTTGTAGAAGTTGATATTTCTTTCCAGAAATCAGTATTACTTTGAAATTCTGGTTGATTGATAATAACCATGGTGAGTTCTTTGTTTGTTTTCCAATGTTTTGATTACGGGATATTAATTTTGATTTTATGCAGGTCTCGGGGGTGTCGTTGCATTGAGGCCGGCTCCAGCTGGTGAAGCGGAAACTTTGAAACCTCCCAAAGAAAGAAAAAGAAAAAGAGAAAAATCTAAAAATCCCCTAAAGCCAAAGAAGAGCATAGCTCGAAAGCCAAAGCCGGTACTACAGCCTTATCCTCAGAAATGGTCCGACACCTTCGGGAACAGGATGAAAAATATGATGATGATTCCCACTGGTAAACTATAAAAGAAAGAATACTGATACTTCGAGACCCATCGAACCAACCGCGGCTGATGAGGCACACCCCAGGGTTGAAGAAATCATTGAAAGGGAGTTCAAACAGGGTCCACCGGCCGTAGCTCCTCATTATTTCCTGCCAGCTGAATTGGTGAGCCCCTTTCCTTTCGGGGCCTTGCGTGGCTCATGCCACTTCTGTTCTTGTCTTTTGGGATCCTGTTTTGGTATTTATAAAAGGTATAGCCGGAGCCTTGTTGCCGGCAAGTATTGTACTATTCCTCTTCATCTTTAGAGGCTCCGTAGACAGGCAATGTGGGTTAAGAACTTATGTAAATATGTATTTTCTAAGTTGGGCGATGTAGGTTGTAAACCACGCTAAAGATTACGTATGTTATGTATGTTTTTGTAACAAGGTGTTCCAAATATAATTAGCTGTTTCACTTTGTTAATAAGTAATAAAAAATGTGGGGTAACACGTGGGATAGGAAAGGCACCCAGGTCTGCTTGACTGGGGTTACTTGATCGAGTGTCGGTCATGTCCCTCGAATTTGGGGTGTGATAATCTTGGTATCAGAGCCTAAGGTTTAAAGGAGTCCTAGGATGTCTCGGAGCCGTGTCTAGTAGAGCCCTACTTATTGGTGTAAAGTCGACCACATTTATAAGTGGGGGGCTGCATGGACATTTAGGAAATTTTCCCACTTCTTTGTTATTCTGTATCGTGCGGTGAAGTGAGATGTGAAAGTATCTATATTTAACTCGTGCTTTTTTTCCGAACTTTTTCAATAATGGCACCTAAGAAGAGAGCTAGACTCGGCCTAGGGGCCAATACCACCACAAGTGAGGCTATGAATCTTGTACCTGAAGCCATGGGTGAGAGTGACTCCCCAGCCTTGAACCTACCTAGCCAGTCTGTCCCAGACCAGCATGTTCCTGTTCCTGCAGCGGCAGAGGGTGCCACCATCCCTCCCGCTGATATTCCTGATTCGGGCACCATCCCAGCTCCTGGTCCCGAGGCTTCTGATGTGGACCTTAAAGGAGCCATCCACATGCTGACCCAGTTAGTGGCCGCCCAGGACCAGAGATCCCAGGATGCCCCTGCATCATCTAGCGGACAGGGAGATTCAGCCAGTTCCAGAGTCAACCAGTTTTTGCGGCTAGCCCCACCAGAATTCTCAGGCATAGACCCAGAGGCCGATCCGCAGGAATTCCTTGATGAAAGGTATAAGACCCTCCGAGTGATGAAAGCTTCAGAGACAGAGGGAGTTGAGTTGGCATCATACAGGTTGAAGGGAGCAGCGTATTCATGGTTCGAGATATGGGAGGAATCTCCTGGGGAGGGAGGACCTCCGGCTAGATGGGATGAGTTTGTAGATGCATTCATGGACCAGTTCTTGCCTGCTGAGACAATAGCAGCCTGTGCCACTGAGTTTGAGACCCTCAAGCAGGGCAACATGAGTGTTTGGGAGTACCACATGGAGTTCGTGAGGTTGCCCAAGTATGCTCCTCAGTTAGTTTCGACCATGGCAGCTAGAGTTCGGCGATTTGTTCAGGGCCTTAGTCCCTTGGTAGTGAATGAGGCTGCTACAGCGGCCTTACACTCGGATATGAACTATGGAAAAATTGTGGGGTTCGCTCAGGCCACAGAGGCTAGGAAATTGAAGATTTGGGCGGAAAGGGAGAATAGTAGCAGGGCCCGGTCAGCGGGCCGCTCAGGGAGATCAGCTCAGGGGAGAGGGTCGTCAGGGCCGTCCCAGTCATATGCTCAGTCCTCAATGAGCCCACCACCATCTCTGCACAGTTACCAGCAGAGCAGTCGCATGAGACCAGGTTCAGACGGTGGGAGGCCCCATCAATCCGGTCGTTCGGGAGGGAGATCACAATAGCAGGGGAGGGCTCCATGCCCCAAGTGTGGGAGGTTTCATACAGAGACTTGCTACTTGGATATCCCGGTGTGTTTCAGATGCCGGGTGAGAGGTCACATTCAGCGAGACTGTCATGTGCCCAGTCAGGGCATGGGTAGGGGATCTGCTCAGTCATTCGGTTATTCAGTCTCTACATCATCGGTACATCCTCCATCCCCGGCAGGACGCGGTACAGTTAGGAGAGGAGCTTGTGGTAGAGGTGGACCCAACCGGTTCTATTCTTTGAGTGGTCGCCAGAGTGCAGAGGCTTCTCCAGATGTGGTTACAGGTATCTTGTCTGTTCAGGCCATTGGCTGTTATGCTCTTATTGATCCAGGATCCACTTTGTCTTATATCACCCCATTCATTGCTTCAAGCTTTGGGATAGAACCCGAACAGCTTCATGAGCCATTCTCTGTATCGACTCCGGTTGGTGATTCTATTACAGCCTCGCGAGTTTATAGGAATTATGTCATCACGGTGTGTGGTCGTATTACTACAGCCGATCTTGTCGAGCTTGGAATGGTAGATTTTGATATCATCATGGGAATGGACTGGCTTTATTCGTGCTTTGCTAAACTTGACTGCCGAACGAGAATCCTGAGGCTCGAGTTTCCTAATGAGCCAGTTGCTGAGTGGAAGGGAAATGGTGTGGTGCCGAAGGGTAGGTTTATTTCCTACCTTAAAGCTTCAAAGATGATTAAAAAGGGATGTATCTATCATTTGGTCTGGGTGGCGGACACCACATCAGAAGTGTCTGCCCTCGAGTCCGAGCCGGTTGTGAACGAGTTTCTTGACTGTTCCCAGATGAGCTTCCAGGAATTCCACCAGATAGGGAGATTGATTTCGGGATTGATGTATTGCCAGATACCCAGCCAATATCTATTCCTCCATACAGAATGGC
>MU780294.1:41439-118782 GCA_026770625.1 Nicotiana glauca | reverse complement strand
TTTTGGGCTAACCAATGCCCCGGCAGCTTTTATGGATCTTATGAGCCGGGTCTTCAAGCCATTTCTAGACTCCTTCATGATTGTTTTCATTGATGACATCCTTGTTTATTCGCGAAGCCGGGAGGATCATGCCTATCACCTCAGGGCAGTTTTGCAGACTCTTCATCAGCACCAGTTATACGCTAAATTCTCAAAATGTGAATTTTGGTTGGAGTCCCTCACTTTTCTGGGTCATGTTGTTACCAGTGAGGGGATTCAAGTGGACCCCCAGAAGATTGCAGTGGTGAAGGATTGGCCTAGACCCACGACCCCAACGGAAGTTCGTAGCTTCTTGGGTCTAGCCGGGTACTACCGGAGGTTTGTGGAGGGGTTCTCTACCCTCGCCTCCCCATTGACTAAATTGACGCAGAAAGCAGTTAAGTTCCAATTGTCCGACGCTTATGAGAGAAGTTTTCAGGAATTAAAGTCAAGGTTGACCTCGGCACCGATATTGGCCTTGCCGGAAGGCACGGAAGAATTTGTGGTCTTTTGCGATGCTTCCAGGGTCGGTTTGGGGTGTGTATTGATGCAACGTGGGAAGGTTATAGAGTATGCTTCAAGGCAACTCAAGAATCATGAGAAGAATTACCCGACGCATGATTTGGAGCTTGCAGCAGTTGTATTTGCCTTGAAACTATGGCGGCACTATCTTTATGGGGTCCATGTGAATGTGTTCTCAGACCACAAGAGTCTCCAATATTTGTTCAAACAGAAGGAGTTAAATTTGAGGCAGCGGCGGTGGTTAGAATTGCTAAAGGATTATGATATGGACATCTTATACCATCCGGGTAAGGCGAATGTTGTGGCCGACGCCCTCAGTCGAAAATCCATGGGTAGTTTGGCTCACTTGGGGTCGGATCAGAGGCTCCTAGCTCGGGAGGTCTATCAGTTGGCCAGTCTTGGGGTTGGCATTTCGACCCCAAATAAGGAGAAAATTATGGTGCGTAATAGAGCAGAATCGTTGCTTGTAACAGAAGTCAAGGAAAAACAGTTCATCGATCTAGCATTGGCGCAGATGAAGGAGGCAGTTTTGAACAACAAGACTTTGGCATTTTCACTTGACGGCAATGATGATATGCTACGATGTCAAGGAAGGCTATGTTTTCCAGATGTGGATAACCTTCGGGAGAGAGTAATGGCAGAGGCTCATTATTCTAGGTATTCGATGCACCCGGGTTCTATGAAAATGTATCACGATCTCAAGGAAATCTATTGGTGGAACGGTATGAAGAGGGGTATGGCTGACTTTGTATCTAAATGTCCAAATTGTCAGCAAGTAAAAGCTGAGCATCAGCGGCCCGGTGGGTTAACCTAGCTTATGAAGATACCAATATGGAAGTGGGAGATGATCAACATGGATTTTGTGGTAGGATTACCTCGCACTCAGTGAAAGTTCGACTCCATTTGGGTGATAGTGGATCGACTCACCAAATCAGCTCATTTCCTGCCAGTCAAGTCCACTGATACCGCAGAACAGTATGCTCGACTGTACATCAAGGAAATGGTGAGGCTTCATGGTACTCCGCTCTTTATTATTTCGGATCGGGGGGCGTAGTTCACAGCTAATTTTTGGAGGAAATCTCAGCAAGGTTTGGGTACCCAGGTGAATCTCAGCACAGCTTTCCATCCGCAGACCGATGGTCAAGCAGAGCGGACTATTCAGACGCTTGAAGATATGTTGCGGGCTTGTGTCTTGGACTTCAAAGGTAATTGGGATGATCACCTGCCCCTTATAGAATTTGCTTACAATAACAGCTTTCATGCTAGCATTCAGATGGCCCCATTTGAGGCATTATGCGGAAGAAGGTGTAGGTCTCCGATTGGGTAGTTCGAAGTGGGCGAAGCAGAACTGGTCGGGCCAGATCTTGTGCACCAGGCTATGGAGAAAGTTAAAATCATTCAGGAAAGGATGAAGACTGCTCAGAGTCTCCAAAAGTCTTATGCGGACGTTCGTCGGAGAGAATTGGAATTTCACATTAATGATTGGGTGTTCTTGATGGTATCCCCTATGAAGGGAATCATGCGCTTCGGGAAGAAAGGTAAGTTGAGTCCTAGGTATGTCGGGCTGTATCGAATTATTCAAAGGTTAGGGCAGGTGGCTTATAAGTTGGAATTGCCTCCCGAAATGTCATTAGTGCACTCGGTGTTCCACGTGTCCATGTTGAAGAAAGTGGTTGGAGATCCATCCACCATCATGCCAGTCGATACTATCGAGGTTAATGAAGAGTTATCGTATGAAGAGGTTCTGGTTGCCATTCTTGATAGGCAAGTCCGTAAATTGAGAAATAAGGAAGTTGCCTTAGTCAAGGTGTTGTGGCGGAGTCAACAGGTTGAGGAAGCTACGTGGGAAGCGGAGAAGGAAATGAAAGAGAAATATCCCCATCTGTTTGATCAAGTTTAGAAGAAATTATGTGATCTTTCTGTCTCTTAAACAACTATCATTGTGTCCGAGTTGTTTCATTCCTAATACTAGTGAAGTACCTCTGGTTATGCAAGACTTGTAGGTGTTATGGTTGTGTTAAGTCATGTGAACATCTCTTTGGTAAATGAAAGTTTGACAAAAACTCTTGTGATAAGTAATCAATTAATGGTTGTATAAGTTGGTAACAAACTACTTGTATGTATGTAATATGTTGAAATGGTTAGATTATGTGGAACTCATTGAGATGACTGATTCATAAGAAAGACGTATCAGGTGATCAAATGTGTGCAATTGTAAGGTAGGAAATTGTATGAAAGTTGTAGGGGTGGTTGTAATCCTATAATGATGTTTGAAAATATGTTTCGGGGGCTCTCTAACAGGTAGATATTTCCATAATACAAAGGAAACTCTGGCAAAAGTTTTCTAAAAATATGGGAGTTAGTGAAAATTTTGAGAGTCTACATATCATGTTTTTTTTTTAAAACCAACTGATCTTTCAAAAATCCTCATTCGAGGACGAATGATTTTAAGTGGGGAAGGATGTAAGGCCCCGTAAAATTTTGCGCTTAAAACCTAGTAGCTCCTAGTGCCAAGGTCCGAATATGTGTTAGGAATGTGTAGCTCGCCGCGGTTCGAACCTTTTTCACTGATTTTGCACTTAAAAATCAAAAGAATCGATTTTCCACAAAATTGTCATTCTGCGGTCCAGAATGCGGTAGCAGATCAGCTATGCGGACCGTATTTCTGCCGCAGAGTGAAGCAGAAGGATTGTCAAAATTGATGTTGAAAATGCGGTCCATTATGCGATCACATAATCAATATGCGGACCGCATAATCGTCGCATAAATTCCTTAGAGGGTTTGTGGAGGTCAATTCTGCGGTGCAAAATGCGACGCATAACAGGAATGCGGAACGCATTCCTGTCGCAGACCCAGGTAGACCTTCAGAGTTTTGGGCGCACTTCTGCGGTCCAATCTGCGGACCGCATTTCAACTCTGCGATCGCATAGTGCGACTGCAGATCTTGCTCGGGCTTCTATTTTCTAATATTTCAAACCCGACCCCCTTTCTAATAAAACACCCCAACCCCTCATTTTAACATACTTTCTGAGCAAATTAAGAGAGAGGAAGAGAGGGTCTTGAGAGAAAGAGTCATCTTCTCCAAAATTTGGTTCTTCAAAACCATCCGGGCCGAAAAATTTCAAGCTTATCTTCATACCCCCTTTCCTTACAGGTAAAATCCCTAACTTCTCCCATTTAATTTCTGGTTTAAACTAAGAGGGGGAGTCTCATGCATTGATCCTTGAAATAATGATTGAAATCCTTCATGCATGTCTAGTAAAAACCTAAAATCTAGTAGGAAGAATTGGGTAGGGGTGAAGGAGTATTCAAAGAGGGATTTATAACCTAAATGAGTTTGAGTAACAATTGTGAACTTCAATTCTAAGTTATGTGTATTAATTTGTGCACTATATTGTCGTTGCTAGACTGCTTGGTGAGTTGAGAATAGAAGTTAAAAAGGGAATTCGGCTCCAAGTGTGTATGGCTAACTTTGATCCTTGTAAAATCGCCTCGTTTGATGTACGAATGCTTGGTAGGTGATATGTACGTAAATTACTTATGAATTTCTTGTGATTGGTACGTTGTGATTGTGTTATGTGGTTGTAATTGAGGAATAAATGACTAAAGGAAATTGGGACTAGTGCAACTAGAATAACTGTGGTAAAAATATCTATGGCTTGTTATGGGCAATCACCAATGTGACGTTAAACGTATATGGGTTGTTGAATACGATGGAAATAGTATTGATGGTTATGTAAACACTTGTAACATTGTTGTTGTTAATTCTTAAGAAGTATTGTTGTTGACCTTTGTGAATTGTTTGTTGTGTGTTGTGTTGTTTGTGGATTGAAACTGTATGGTGGAATCGGGTTGCGCACCGCAACACGAAGTAATAAGGTGTGGGTTGTGGTGATAAGGGTGGCCGAGGTAATAAGGGTGGAAAGTGATCGAAATCACTATTGAAACAAAATATGAGCAAATTGTGAAACTATTGAAGTGAAATTGTGGAAGGGGAAAACAGGAGAGTTTGTAAACTTGTTTGGCTTGATTGTTCCTTCATATGTGTTTGGTTGTTGCATCCATTACTGTTTCCTACTCATGTGTGGTTTGAGTTTACTTGGAACAAGTTTGTTCATACATACCAATACAACTCAAATGTATTGACGTCCCTTTTGTCGGGGGCGCTACATTCGTGTTATGATTGTAGGTGGATATATAGAAGGAACTCCAGTCCACCGGCCGTAGCTCCTCATTATTTCCTGGCAGCTGAATTAGTGAGCCCCTTTCCTTTCGGGGCCCTGCGTGGCTCATGCCGCTTCTGTTCTTGTCTTTTGGGATCCTGTTTTGGTATTTATAAAAGCTATAGCCGGAGCCTTGTTGCCGGCAAGTATTGTACTATTCCTCTTCATCTTTAGAGGCTCCGTAGACAGGCAATGTGGGTTAAGAACTTATGTAAATATGTATTACGTAAGTTGGGCGATGTGAGTTGTAAACCACGCTAAAGATTATCTATGTTATGTATGCTTTTGTAACAAGGTGTTCCAAATATAATTAGATGTTTCACTTGATTAATAAGTAATGAAAAATGTAAGGTAACACGTGGGATAGGAAAGGCACCCACGTCCGCTTGACTGGGGTTACTCGGTCGAGCGCCGGTCATGTCCCTCGAATTTGGGGCGTGACACTTCTTTAATAATATCGACTCGATTTCATCGTCGTTCAAGTCATTCCTTTTTATTACACAAGTGTATAAAGTAATGTGTTCATTAGGGTCAGATGTTCCATTGTACTTTGTTATATCGGGCATGCAGAATTTCTTGGGTTTCCAAGATATACCCTCGATTTTTCTTTTACAAATCTGTTGTAAAGAAAACAGTTACGAAAAAGTTATAGATGATACTTAAATACATGTTGTTTACCTTGAAAATGGTATTAACAATTATATTTTATTTTGTAATTCTAAAAATATGTGATTTATTTCAATACTAGTTGCTAGGCAATAAATGCTAAGTGTAAGTAAAGAGAATAAGATATGCAAACCAATATTGTCGCAAGACTGGGCCTCAAGCTGGCTGGAACAGGAGGCCTCGAGGTCTAGTTAAGGCAGTTAGCAATGAACAATTGATGAATAAACAATGATATAGAAGGTTTGAAGATAGACTTTTGCAGTTAATAATGGGCAATAAATGAAGAACAATAAATGAACAAGCAATAAATCTGTAGAATAATTGTTAAGCATATTTAGGCAAGAAAAGCAGCAAACGTTCTATTGTATTGAATGATTTGATGCCTTTACAAAATGATTGGGGTCTCCTTTATATAGGAGGAGAAAACCCCAATATAGTACCTTACTCCTAAAAGTAAAGAATTCTATTGGTACATGTGTATAATGGTCTACTACAGATCCGTACCATTTCGTACGACCCTTATCCTATAAATAATGCCCAGGTCTATGTGTCTTTGAGAAATTCTCGCTCTTTCTTAATTGACTTCGAGATAATGCTGCCCTCGACACAGTCCGTGTCAGATACTCGATCAGCTTCCCCGAGGTGGGTGTCCCTCAGCCAGATACGACACCCCTTTTGAGTCACTCGGACTCGGGGCTAGAGCTCAGTTTAAGCCTTCAAAATCATACTCTTCCATTTTGACCGTATATACATGTAAAATATTACTTTGTTTGAAAGTTTAAATGAGAAAAAACTTTCTTAAAAGTTATTAAAAGAAACATGTGTATTCCTATTTCTTCTTTCGGATGATTACACCATTATGAAATTGAGACGTCTTCTTCATTAAGTGTCGTGTATAAAAAGGGCCCTCTTTTGAAATTTTTACTTGTTCAAAAAGTCACGAAATTAGCAACGCATTTTTAAATGAAAAAGTCAAAATAACAAAGGGTAAAACAAAAACCCAACCATTAAAGCTAAGTGGAAAATAAAGCCCCAAATTTATAAAGAAAAAGACAAGGGCAAACCACTAAGAGAGTAAAATAGAAACTCAAAATAAAGATGTCATAGAAGTTGGGAAAAAAACTTTATAATATCATAATAACTTAGTTAAAACTATGTATGAACTTAGTTTCAACTTGATTGTCTTTACAAGAAACCCCGAAATGAACTAGGGGCAAGATCTTCCAAAACATCACCCCAAAAGGGACCAGAGGTAAACCTCCAAATGTTCCACCAATAAAAAAAACAAACAACACTTCGAATTTTTTTAAAATTCTAAGAGGTAGAATCTGAACCAGTAAGGTGAAGAACGGCATCATTAGAAGCAGGAAGAGTAACTTGAGCGGAAGGAGATTGAATAGCAGCCTCACCAGGAGTAACTTCATCACCTCGGGAATGTCAACCAAGGGTGAAGAAAAAGCTTTCACATTGTTGGGTTTTCTCAATGGTCTCTTTGATCTTTGCAATCTCAGTAGCTATGTCAAAGCCTTCCCTGTTTGCTTCCACTAAAGTATCATGGCATGTGTTCAAGAAAACCCAAGTTACTTCAACGGCAGCCTTATCCTCAAGAGCTTCATAATCTCTTTCCCAATGCTTAATCTCATCCCTAAGTTCTTCCATCTCAGTTAAGGCAATATCATAAGAAGCCTGCAAGGGGGCAAGTGAGTTTTCCAAAAATCGAACTCTGTGGGAAGACACTCGGAGATCTTCTCGAGCTTGGGTGAGCGTTTGAACAAGCTCACTAGCGTAAACTTCTTTCTGATTCAATAGTTCCTTCAAACCTCTAATCTCTTCAGTGGCTTTAGAAAGTTGTTCAATAAATGAAGACTCAAGAATGTTCTTATCTTTTCCCGCCTAATTAGAAGAGGCTCTCTCAACTGCTAGTTCTGCTGCCATAACCTTTACTTGCTTCTCCAAAGTACACTTGTTTTCCTCTAAAGCCTCCATTTCAAGTTGAAGACTCTCGTATTACTCTTTCTAATTATCTGCCTCATTATGGTAGTCATTCATTAGCTGCTCTGTATGGACAATCATTTTTGTCATCTCTATACCGATGAGATTAATCTACATAGAGAGAAAAATAAATGTGATACTGGTAAAAAAAAATCACATAAGATAAAAAGGCGATGTTTATACCTTCAAGTATGAATGCACAATATCGTTTATCCATGTTAGAGAGCTATGACTTTCCAGTTAGACTTCTCAACCTATCAATGGTTTCAACCACACGTCAGCCTGGCCTAATTTCTTCAAAAGGCTACCATCTACAGGAATCTCAGTGGTAACTTGTTTCATTGCCCTACTTTCACTAGAAGAACCAATTTCAGCACGGGAAGTTGGGGCAGTAGGAACGGACGAAGAAGTCAAAATAGTCACAGGCGGAGTAGTAGAGATAATAGTAGCCACAGGCAATTGAGGTTCCATTAGAGTAGACACAGGAAGAGAGGCAAGAGGCGCTTCCTCAGAAATAAAGCTGAGGTTTTCATCATCAAATCCACAAGAAAAAGGTGTTCAGTAAAGTCACGGGGTGCCGCAGGTATCTCTTCATCAGAACTTACTAAAGTAGCATTTTAAGGCTCGAACATAGAAACAGGACGAGTAGGAGGAGTAGCTTCGTCATATGAAATGACACGTCTTCTAGCCCGTGGCTTACGAACCAAAGAGCCTTCATCCCTCTCCTCTTCATCTTCGAAATCCTGTCGCCTATCAGCTTTTCTTTTTTATAAAGAACTCAAGATTATTTCCTGAGCTTTTGCTAGAGAAAGCCTTCAAGCAGTAATTGATTCAGCACTCACACCCCGGATGGGAAACTCTAATAAAGAAAAGGGTTAACAAGTTCTAAGATAAGAACAAAAATAAAGAAGAAAGTGAAAGAGAAAGTTACTGTGAGTCTTAATTTTCCTCCCAAATATGTTTGAAAGACATTTCCAGGACCTTACTTCCAAAGGAGAAACAGTTAACAATTTTTCTACCCAACCATAAAAATCAGGATTATCCTCAATGGTTCCCATAGTTGCTGAAAAATAAAAGTAAAATAGTTACGAGAAGTACAAGCTCTTCACACAAAAAAGGTGAAATAAAAAGTTACGTGCAAAGTCCACTTCTCAGGGAAGGGCATGTTTACTTTACCTACTAACCCACCTGTGGGAGCGGCAACGAATTGAGCGTACCAACCACGATATTTATTATCTTCAGGGCTAACCAAAACTCTCATACTTCTTGCCACGAGAGTAAAAACCCTGTGAGGGAATAGTTTGGGAGAGTAAAGATGAATCAGATGGTAAAAGGTGAAGGGTAACTGAGCCAAATTTGAAAAATACCTAAGGCATGCCACATCCCTCCATACGATAGGGCCAATCTGTCCTAAACACACATCAAAGAAATAGCAAAATTCAATGATAACTGGGTCAATAGGAGGCCTAAAACCTAATGTGACGGGATATGTATACACAAAAGAAAAACCATCTTTAAAGGAAGTGATCCTTTGATTCTTATTAGGAATCAGAATTGGGAAGTCAAATTTCCAATGGCGGTCTCTACGCATAACAGAAATCAAACCTTCAGTAATCTGGGAAGGATAAACATCATCACGATCATGAGAAATCATAAAAGTGACTTGATTCCTAATCGGTTCCCTATCAGAATAGAAAGAAAGTTCAGTATGGATGATCTCATCAACAGAAGGTTCACGAATTGATTCACTAGAATCTTTATTTCCAATAGAAGATCTGTGTGAAAAAAAGGCCCTAGTTCTAGAAGATGATGGGGGAGTAGGATTAGGTTGAGAAGAAGAGCCACGTACAGAAACTGACCCTAAACTACACAACCTACCACCTCTCCTACTCCTAGTAGGAGCAGAAGTAGGGGAAGTTCGTCTACAATGAGGACTTTTTGAGGATCAGGATTTGAAGAAGACATAGTTGTATGAAGAAATAGAATGTATTGAAGAACAGGAAGTGGATAAAGAACACTGAAGGAAGAAAAAAATTCTTTGTTAAAGTAAAGACAAAGGATATATTTATATGTCAAAGCAACCGTCATGCAAAAAAGGTAATGATGGAAACATCATCATAAAAACTGTCACTTCGCGATTGATGCATCCATAAAAAAGCCCTAAAATCCGCTGAAGAGCTGTAGAGCCAATCGATGACCACCACGTGTCACATGCATTAAATGGAAGTGACAAGCGACGCGTCAGTTTAGAAAAAGGTATAATGGTATGTGAGAAACATCGGCAAAAATTCATGCTTTAAATGAGATCCACTTCCTAAATATTCAGTTGCTGAATAATTGGCAAGTGGAGGGACTATCTGTATAGGAAAAAATAAATATTACACGTGGAATTAATTTTGTGGCTGACATGGCAAGACACGTGGATCATTAGAAAAGTGACAGCTAGAAAAGAGTACTTAAAAATACGTGAGTCTTAATATGTACGAGCAAAACGTCTAATAGATGAGAATAAACGTTTGCTCGAGTCTCTTTAGAAATTTGAAGAGACACTGAAGGAATGAACCAAGACAGAAAATAGGACAGATTTATTGATCTTCAATTAATGACCGTGAATGATTACAAACATTACAGAATCTTCACGAAATGGATATGATTACTAATTATAATATTCCATTAATGTCATTAATGCTCATAATGACCTTGTCATAAAGGGAAAAAGATGTTATACAGAGAGATGTCTATATAAGGAATAGAAATGTCATTTGTATGGACACGTTCTGATTACTGGAATACAAATACTTACTTTTGCTTTACACTGATTACTTTGCTATTTCATATTCTAATTTTTTCTTTCTTATTGCAAAAGTATTCATTTTTCTTGATTATCAGTCACTCGAGTACTTTTAAAAATAGACTTTGACCGAAATTCATATATATATATATATATAAAATAAAAAATTCAGAAACAAAACCAATCAAACATTTATTCAATAAAGAAGGAAGTACTTGGAAGTAAAAACATTATCAAAGGTTCTTATTTAAACAACTCTTTGACCTTAGCATGGCACCTATATTGGTTTCTTTCTCAAATCTAGGTCCTCTTTTTTCTCTGAATTTTTTGTATACTTTTAAATACAACAAATCCGTTTTCCTTACATTTCAAGTTCTTGCATATATTCTCTTGCTTGAAGAGACTCGAGCACTATGATTTACCCAATAAAGTAACTATTTTTTATCATTCCACTCGTCTAGATCTATGAATTATGCAGTCGCCAACCTTTTCGATGTTAACCCCATAAATAGGAGAACTTTGATTTTCTTTGACCGATGATATTAAATAATACTTCTATTCATAAGAATAGAGGTAAGAGTTGTTAAAATCGCTTTCGTACTTGTAGAGTTGGTATGCTCGTAGAATTTCCAGTTCGAAGTAGGACATGATATCCCAAATAACTGAATTATTGGAATATGATTAAGATTAGAAGTCCATGTAATTAAATTCATATTAGGTAATGCTTTACATTATATAATTTTATCTAACATCAAATTATTTTATGAAGAAATAATTTATTTTTTGAAGGATATATTGCATGGTCGCAGAAATTTTACACGACTACTTATCAATAATAAAAATTAAAAAATTATATTAAATAAAATAAAAGTTAATATGTTATACAAACTTTATTATTCCAAGAAAGTGAATCGGAGAAATTAGAGTGGAGAAAGTTGCAACTTGAATTGGGAACGGTTTCAAATTCATAAGGAATTGCCCAAAATCAAGTAGGCAGAAGTTGGCTGAATTCAGAGTTCGAAATATTTGGTTAAATTAAATTTACAATTTTATCCAATATGGATTACCTCTTTGAATGAATTTAGCCATGCAAGGGAATAATAATCTCTCAATATTTTTGGGATATTTTTATCGTTCAACATTTAGCGCGAAATATTCGTGTTTATATATTTTTATATATATATATATTTCAAAACCTATTCTCTCGACTCAGAAATCTCAAGGTAAAATCAAGTAGGCAGAAGTTAGCTGAATTCAGAGTGCGAAATATTTGGTTAAATTAAATTTACAATTTTATCCAATATGGATTACCTCTTTGAATGAATTTAGCCATGCAAGGGCATAATAATCTCTCAATATTTTGGGGATATTTTTATCGTTCAACATTTACAGATATATATATATATATATATATCAAAACCTACTCTCTCGACTCAAAAATCTCAAGGTCTATATTTTGACTAAGCACGGGTTCATTAATTTTTGTTATAAGTCCCAAGTACTTGATATTTTACGTTAGGTATAATTAGTACTAGTTACTCAACTTTACTATATCATACCAAAATTTCTAAATTATTTTGTATAACAAAAAATTTGTTTTTTATCAATGTATCAAGAAAGTTACTAAACTATTATTTATAACAAAAGCATCATCCCAGTTTTAAAGATTGTAACGACCCGATTGGTTGTTTTGAGCTCTAGCGCGCCGTTCAGCAGTTTGAGGTCATGAACAGCTTCATTTCAGCTATTATGACTTATGACTTGTACTCGTGGTCGGAATAGAATTTCGGGGAGTTCGAAATTGATTTGGAGAAAGAATTCTCTTATCGAAAGCTTTAAGTTGAAAGAATTAACTAGGATTGGAATTTTGAGTAAACGACCTCAGAATCAGGATTCTAAGGTTCCAGCAGGTTCGTATGATGATTTCGGACTTGGACATATGTCTGGGTTGGGTTTTGGATAATCCGGCAGCATTTTGGCGCCTGTTGTGGAAGTTAGCATTTTTGAAAAAATTTTATTAGTTTGGATTGAAGTGTATTTCAATATAATCGATGTCCGTTTGGGGTTCCGAGTCTGGGATTAGCTCTGTATGGTGATTCTGGAGTTGGAAGTGCGATCGGAAGTGAATTTGGACGTCCGTAGGTCATTTGGAGTCATTTGGCTAAAGATAGAAATTTGAAGGTTTTTGAGAAGTTTGACCGGAAGTGAAATTTTTGATATCGGGGTCAGAATCTGATTTCGAAAGTTGAAATAGGTTCATAATGTTAAATATAACTTGTGTGCAAAATTTAAAGTCAATCGGACATGATTTGATTGGTTTAAACATCGAAAGTAGAAGTTTGAAATTATAAAGTTCATAAAGCTTGGATTGGAGTTCGATTAGTGGTTTTAGCGTTGCTTGATATGATTTGAGGCCTCGAGCAAATATGTACGTGTTTTGGGACTAGTTGGTACGATTGGTTGGGGTCCAGGGGGCCTCGGGTGGATTCTAGGTGGTTAACATATATGTGTTTTGGGACTGGTTGGCATGATTGGTTAGGGTCCCGGGGGCCTCGGGTGGATTCCAGGTGGTTAACATATCGAATTGGAACTTGGAGGAAGAGCTGAAGTTTCTGGTTGCTTATGTAACCGCAATTGTAAGACACGTGTTTTGGGACTAGTTGGTACGATTGGTTAGGGTCTCGGGGGCCTCGGGTGGATTTCTGATGGTTAACGAATCAAATTAGAACTTGGAGGAAGAGCTAAAGTTTTTGGTTGCTGGTGTAGCCGTACCTGCGAGACTTCGCCCGCAGGTGCGGAGCCGCAAAAGCGGCCCTTGTGTTGCAGAAGCGAAAAATGGCTGGGCTTGGCTGGGGTCGCAGGTGCGATTAATCTTTCGCAGAAGCGAGACCGCAGAAGCGACCCTGGCTCCGCAGAAGCGGACTTGAGCGAGTTGGCTAAGACCGCACCTGCGATAGAATTTCCGCAAGTGCGGAGCCGCAAGTGCGACTGGTGCACCGCAAGTGCGAAAATGCTGGAGGTAGTGTGTTCTTTAAAAAATCAAGAGATTGTAATTTTTCTCCCATTTTTTAGTTGGTGTGGGTGATTTGGAGAGCTTTAAGTGGGGTTTTCCATCATCATCAACAAAGGGAATCTAACCCCACCTATCTTGAGTTAAATACATCGACTATGTATGGATTTTAGCATATAAATTGGTAGAAACTTGGGGGTTTGAGGAAAACCTAGAAAATCCGTATTCTTGAATTTTGACCAAGATTTTGGGTATCAGATTAAGAGAAAATCATATATTTGAGTTCGTGAGTTCATGGGTAATTTTTATCTTCAAAAAATTTCAGAATCAGGGCACGTGAGCTCGAGGGCGTTTTTATCAACTTTTTGATCGGGGTTAAGAATTGTTATGAATTGGATTGTAAGGAGTAATTGGTTAAATATTAATGTATTTGCATAATTATTGGCTAGATTTGGAGCATTTAGCGTCAATTCGAGTCTTCGGAAGGGCGTGGAATGCCGGTTATAGATCTTCGGAGCGAGCTGAGTCTCCTTTCTAACCTTGTAAGCGGAAATTATCCCCATAGGTGAGTTAATTGGTTATTTTCTCCTATTTATGGGGGCTACGTATGCGCGATATGATGAGAGTCTGTGCATAGCTACTATTATATTATTATCCGGGTAGTCTAGGACCCAAAAGCATGTTGTACTTGGAATATTTGTAAGCTTATTGACACCTTGAATTGCTTAAATCACATCTAATTAGTAAATAAATTTCTAAAATGATTAAACTTCATTTTCTTGAATTGTTAAAGAGAATTGGTTTTACCTTGGATAATTGTTCCCTGATGAAGTCTTGATTGACTGATTGTTGTGTTTATGTATATTTGACTGCGTTGCATGTATTATTCGCGAGCGGGGTAATAGATGTATCTATTGTTCGCGCCATTCAATCCTCTGGCAGTGCACAGTTTAAATATTATTGGATGGACCATACGTCTTCGGCATGATTTATGCATACTTGTATTGCTTGCCCTGAACTTATTAAAGTTTTTATTGCCTCTTCCCAGCTTGAGAATATTTGTATAAATGACGAAAAGGAATTTGAAAATTTCCTATAAGAGAAAGAATTGTTTACTTGCTTCATTCTATTGGATTAAAATCATGTCTATAAAAATCCACGATTTAATATATTATTGATATAACATTATTGGACTATTAGTAAGTGTCGAAGTTGACCTCTTGTCTCTACTTCTTCAAAATTAGACGAGATATTTACTGAGTACACGTTGTTTTCGTACTCATGCTACACTTGATGAGCATTTTTGTTGCACATGCACATGTACTTCTAATGGCCTACTGGGCGTAGCAGCATAAATATTGCGGGGACTAGGTGAGCTGGTATTGTATTGCTTCTTAGAAATAGCTCATGCACTTGTGACATCGGGTTTTGGGAATGTCTATGGATTTATTCAGAATTTTAAAGGTTGTTAAATGTTTTATTATTTATTCGGTGAAATTTACTATGTATTGTTTAAACGTATAAAAGAAGTGATTTCGAAAATATTTAAAATGAGAATTTAATTAAGTATTTTGGTTGGCTTGCCTGAGAACGATGTCCGGCGTCATCACACCCTTAGTGAATTTTGGGTCGTGAGAAAAATATTATAGAAAAGTCTCATTTGTTCCTCATATTGGCTTTGTGATACTTAGGTAAAATTGAATGATTTTTTTGTAACAAAAAAAATTTATTTAGTGATGTTTGTGATAGTTAGGTAAAATTGAATACCTATTTCTTTACGATAAATATAATGCAATAAAGTAAAAATTAACTAATCATTCGTGAAATTATTTTAATTTATTCATAGCTCTAACTACAAAACATGTTTCGACTGAATCTCGATGCATAACGTTGGAGGATAAACTTGAATACGTTTAAAATCGAGCTCACCCAATTTTACTGATTTATTGAGACCGGTGTGAAGGATCGAAGATCGATCCCATAATAGATCAGATCAAGGCACGAGGATAAGACACCAAGTTCGGATTTGAGGTACCTAGCAAGATCGAAACCGATAATGATCGAGGTCGAGAATGACAGACATCGAGCAAGACCGGATGGAAATGTGAGATATCTGTAACTGGTCGAAGATCGTAGCGGAAATCTCGAAATATATCAAATCGAGGGTGGTTGTTTAGTTAATCATAGGATTTACTACTATAATTAGAATTGTACCACAGATAGGATTCCTCTACCATATAAAGAGGGTTCATTTGTAAGACAGATTGTTCTCACATAACAAAGCAATATAGCACTTTCTATTTAGCTCATACTTTTGTTCATCAGCTTGTTATATTTTTAACTGTTCTTGCACCAACCAGTTCGAGGGCACTCTAGATCGAGGGATGAATTATGTTTCAACATTGGTTTGCTTTATCTAATTGTTAATTTTCATTATTAATCTTTATATTCATCAATTGGTACTAGGTAAAATCACATATCCTTAAAATTACATTATAAGGTTAATTGTTATCCAACTTTAAGGGTAAACACCACCTTTAAGATGAAAAGGCCTTTGTACTAAAACGAAGTAGATTTTAGCAACATGATATATCTACTCTGTCAGATAACACTATTACCAAATAGCTTACGTGATATACTCTGTTTACAAGTCCAAGAACCAAAATGTGATTCTTTTGGACGCAAAAAATAAAAATATATGGAAAAAAAATATAGTGATCACAATATATATGGTCTTTTTAAAAGACGCTTTACTTTTACAGTCGTTTGGACAGTTAAGTGTAGCATCTTTTAAAAAGACGTTATATATATAGTGTTCTTTACTAAAATGCTATACATATTAAGTGGGCCCACAAATAATTCTTCTTTGTTGAACTGATACAACAATAGTTCAACTGGGTATAGGGATTTAAGCTAAGATGTTATACCTCAAATAATTGAACTCCCAGACTGTTTTTTGCCTTATTTAAAGAGGTGAAGGATTTTGTAAAATCCATTCATAAACATTTTCAAGTTTTCTGAAATTTTTCTTTCTTAAGTTGTTTTGCATTTGTCATAATGTCTGAATAACGAATAATTAGGGTTTTATTACATTGGGGTGGTGAGGTTATGGTGGCGAATAACTCAGTAAGTTATAGTTTATTTCCATAGTCTCATGTTAAGTTGCCACCTACAATGGAGTATGATAAACTGGTATCGTTGTTATGTAAAAAAATGAGTGTGAGCAAACATTCGGTGAATAATAAAATAACCGGAAGATATCCGTATTCTGTGACTCAGTAAGGGGTTGCTTGTTATGCTAAGTTTAACATCGAAGACTATGAAACTCTAAGAGATTTTTTGAGGAGTCAAGATGAATACCGGGAATTCATTATGATAAAATTATTAAAAATGTACGTCAAGGCTGAAGACGTTCGCAACAATGAGGTTGCGGAAAGTAGGGAAAACCCTCAATCATCGGATGGTTATTTTGGAGCAGTTTTAACTGAACAAGTTCCGGCTGAAAGAGTTTGGCCGGATCTAAATTTATCTCCACGGGCGAATGAGGAGTGAGGAATAATTTCTCCCCTAGTATACATAATCGACAAGCCAAGTGGTAAACTTCAATATTCCTTTGTCCTACGATGTATATTTTTGTGTATTGTATTTGCATTAACGTTCATATATTCTATAGGGGGTACCGACCAAATATGAATTTTACAAGTTATGATCCAACAACTAGTTGAAATATGCCTAGTTTTGGTATGTAGGATCATGGTGGTCCATCCGGGAGTCAGCATCAACAAGATAATGTGCATCATGGGATATTAACACTGTCACACCTCCTTTTTCTACTACCGAAAGCGGTATATGGGAGTTTTTTCCAATTTAAGTGACAATCGAAACGGGATTATTTATATAAGTTCAGAGTCGCCACTTGGCATTATTTATGGTATCCCAAGTTACTGGTTTAAAATCCCAAATCCAGAAAGGATTGATTCTTATTTACGGTCTGTGAATACAGAAATCCAGATAAGGAATTATGTTAACCCGGGAGAAGGTGTTAGGCATTTTCGGGTTCCGTAATTTTAGCATGGTCGCTCAACTGTTATGTGATGACCCAGCCAGTTGTCTCATGAGTTACCACGCCATTTTCCCTATGTTTTCTTCTTATTATTTTAGTTATCGGTTCTATGTGTGATCGAGTTGGTTGGCTCGGGTTCGGAAAGGTTTTGGTAAGGTTTGAGATACTTAGTCTCTTTTTAGGAAGCTTAAGTTGGAAAAGTCAACTGTATGTTGACTTATGTGTTAAAGGGATCGAATGTGAGTTCTGATAGTTCAAATAGCTTCGAGAGGTGATTTGGGACTTAGTATCGTGATCGGAATGTGTTTTGGATGTCCGGAGTAGATTTAGGCTTGAATTGGCGAAGTTGAAATTTTGGCGTTTTCAGGTTGATAGGTGAGATTTTGATATATGGGTCGGAATGAAATTTTGGAAGTTGCAGTAGGTTTGTTGTGTCATTTGGAATGTGTGTGAAAAATTTTAGGTCATTCAGACATGGTTTTGTAGACTTTTTGATCAAAAACATAATTCAGAAGATTTTGAGAACCTTAGGCTTGAATCCGATGTGTTTTTGTTCATTCGATATTATTTGAGGTGTTTTGAAGATTGGTATAAGTATGGATAGTGGTATTGGACTTGGTTGTCCTTTTGGTTGAGGTCTCGGGGACCTCGGGGTGATTTCGGATGGTTGGCAGAAAGTTTGAAGTTGAGTTGGGGCAGCTGAAGTATTTTGCAGCTGTCATAACCACATCTGTAGTTGGGAGGCCGTAGGTGCGACCCTGCAGATGCGATAGACTATTCGCATGAGCGGAAAGAGCCTAGGAAGGTAGGAACCGCAGAAGCAGTTGAGGAACCGCACCTGCGATGGCGCAGGTGCGGATGGTGCATCGCATATGCGAATTTTGACCCATCAGTGAAAATCGCAGATGCGGTGTCTTGGACCGTAGAAGCGGTACCGCAGATGCGATGGATGGACCGCAGGTGCGAAAAGCCTGGGCCAGAAGGTATAAAAGAATTCTTTCATGATTTTGAGTTGTTCTTCATCATTTCAAATCGGTTTTGGAGCTTTTTGGGAGATTTTGAAGAGGTATTCAAGGGATAACGTCTGGAGGTAAGATTTTTGAACCAAATAATCTATCATATGGTATTATTTCACATATTAGAGATGTAATTATGAAATTTAAAGGTTAAAAGTTGGGAAACTAGGGCTTGGTATTGGAGACCTTAACTTGAGGATTTGAGGGGCCATTTATGGTCGGATTTTAGGACTTTTGATATGTATGAACTGGTGGAGAGATAAGGAATCCATTGATGTAAATTCTATCTATTTCCAAGACGTAGGCCAAGGGGTCAAGTTTTGGTTAATTTTAGGATTTACGTTATAAATTAATTATTTTCGAACGGACTTCGTCCCCTTAGCATATTTTGACATCGTGGTTCTGATTTTGGATACATTCAACATGAGTTGAGGCCGATTCGAGGGGCAAAGGTGTCACGGGCCAGAGTTTGGACTGGATTGATGTGAGTAATAATTTTAAATGTTGTCTTGAGGGTATGAAACCCCAGGTTTCATATCGTTATGCTATATTGAGGTGACACACACGCTAGATGACAAGCGTGGGGTCGTGCACCGTTGGGGATTGTGACTTAGTCCATTCGAATGATTGTTTTACTACGTATTTGATTGAATACTGTTTGCTATCATCATATTTTGGGCTCAATGCCATATTTGGGCCTCGTGCCAACTATTTAGACCCTTAGGGGAGTTTTACAGTCTTTTCCTCACTATTTTGACTTTATACTTGTGCTCAGTCATGCTATATTCTATTGTTTTCATAACTCAGTAACGGTTTACTCTGTTTTAACCTGTTAAATGATATTTTGGGCTGATCATCATGTTTTACAATTACCCGATTAGATTATGAGATTCTGGCTGAGTAAGGCCGAGGGCCTGTATTGTGAGGATACTTTTGGGTCGGGCTGCACCCCGTAGCAGTGATACACTAATTATGATTATGAGACTGAGGGCTTGGGATTGTACGCCGTGAGGTTGCTTCTTGATATGAGGCCGAGAACCTATTGATTATGCCACTAGATGGCTTGATATTGCGCTTTGGTCTTAAGGGGCCCCACCCGAAGTCCGTACACCCCTAGTGAGTGTGGGTACATGTTGCGATATGAGATATAGCCCGAGGGGCTGGTGTTGTTCCATGTTATTGCCCGAGGGGCTGATTCTGTTGACATTGTGCACAAGGAACGAATTTTATGTGCTTAAATGTTCTAGCTGCTTTCATTTAATTGCTTGACTGCTAAAAAGGTGTTTTCAAAGAAGCTTATTCTGAACTATGATGTCTTTATATGTTTTCACTGTTTCACTGCACTTATTTGTTTTACACTATTTACTGCACTCGATGAGTTGGAGTACTCACTTACTCCCTGCACCCTATGTGCAGATGCAGGCGCTTCAGGTTCCACTAGCGAGTGTTGACTTTCTTCCAGCTCAGGTGGTTCGGAGATTCACTAGGTAGTTACTCGGCATTCGCAGCCCGCTGCTTCTCCCCCTATCTTGTTTTCTCTTATTTAGTTCTGTGATAGACTATGTAGACTCTTCCTGTTTTTAATCGGTTATTAGATGCTCATGACTAGTGACACCCCGATGTTGTGTTATGTCTATTCCGCAAATTATACTATTTCACTGTTTATTTGGGTTTTAATCACGTTAATGACTTAATTATACTATTTTAACTGCTTAAAATGAATTGGGTATTGTGTTGGTTGGCCTTGTCTTCACGAGAGACGTCATCACGACCGGGTCTGGGTTTAGGACCGTGACAAGTTCGTATTAGAGCCTAGGTTAAATAGGTCTCACGAGTCATGAACAGGTATAGTAGAGTCTCGCAGATCGATACAGAGACGTCTGTATTTATCCCCAGAGGCTGCAGAACCTTTAGGAAAAACTTCATATTCTTGAAATTCTTGTCGTGCAAATCTGTTGATCAGAGTACTAAATATTTGTTATTCTATTCTCTCATAGATGGTGAGGACACATGCTATCGGTCAGGATGGATAGCCACCTGTACCACCAGCTGTGGCCACTAGAGGTTAAGGACGTGGTCGTGATCGTGGTAGGGGAAGGAGTGTGGCCCGCACAGCAGTTAGGGCAGCACCTATAGATCCACCAACCGCCCCAGTTCAGGATTAAGTCCCAGTTGTGGACGCTCCAGCAACACCTGCTCAGGCACCAGTTGTGCCCATTGTTATTTAGGGTCTTCAGGAGGCCTTGGCTCAGATTCTATCAGTATGTATTGGCCTAGATCAGGTGGTTTTAGTTACTGTAGCCGCAGCTACTTCTCAGGCAAGGGGAGGCAATCAGACTCCCACCACTCGTACACCTGAGCAGATCATGTAGGGACTTCAGACACCGGGTGCACATCTAGCCCAGTCGATTACAGTTGCTCAAGACTATGTATCTCCTGCCATGACAGAGGATGAGCAGCGCAGGTTAGAGAGGTTTGGTAGACTTCAGCCTCTGACTTTTAGTGGTGCAGAGGGCGAGGATGCCTAGGGTTTCTTGGACAAGTGTCAGTGGATTCTTCATATAACGGGTATTCTGGAGACAAGTGGGGTCGCTTTCACTACTTTTCAGTTTTCTGGAGCCGTCTTCACTTGGTGGGAGGCTTATAATAGGCATAGGCATATTGGTGCAGCACCCTTACCTGGCAGCAGTTCTCCGTTCTCTTTTTGGAGAAGTATGCGTGGTAGTCTCGCAAAGAGGAGTTGTGCAGGCAGTTTGAGTGGTTGCGTCAGGGAGAGATGACTGTGATGCAGTATAAGATGAGGTTCACAGAGTTAGCTCGTCATGTTATTTGGTTGGTGCTGACAGACAAAGAGAGGATTAGGAGGTTTGTTGATTTCCTCACCTGTCAGCTTCGTATTCTCATGACCATGGAGAGGGTGTCTGGTGCTACTTTTGATAGACATTGCTCGTGAGATTAAGTCAGTTTGTCGCCAGGAGTGAGATGAGAGAGAGGACAAGAGGCCTCGGGGATCTGGTAGTTATGGCAGTGCTCCTTTGAGAGGTCAGTATTAGCACGATAGAGGTCGTCCATTCAGGCATGCTTAGTCAGCTCGCCCAGGTTATAATGGGGTGTCATCGGGTCATGGTTCTCACGATTATCATCAGGTCCAGTCATCACTTAGTGCCCTTGCAGCTCAGAGTTCATCCCGTGCTCCATCACTTCAGGGCTCTTCTATGCTAGGTGCATCTACTAGTCATTCCGGTGCTAGGGGTTCCCTTCAGTCTCCGTCTCCAGCACCTGGAGAGTTACTATGAGTGTAGAGTGATTGGTCATATGTGGAGGCAGTGTCCTCGTCGTCTTGGGGGTTCATCTCAGCATAGGGGTCAGCCGTCAGCTTCAGCACCAGTTGCTTCACCACTACCCACCCACCCAACTAAGGGTGGAGGTCAGTTAGCTAGGGGTCGCCCTAGAGGGGGAGGTCGATCAGGCCCATTTTTATGCTTTTAGCTAAACCCGATGCTATTGCTTTCGATGATGTTATTACAGGTATTGTTTTAGTCTTCCGCATAGATGCCTCTGTATTATTTGATCCAGCTTCCACTTATTCTTATGTGTCATCATACTTTGCTCGTTATTTAGATACGCCCCGTGAGTCTCTTATTTCACCTGTTCATGTATCTACTCCAGTGGGCGATACTGTTATTGTAGATTATGTGTACAGGTTGTGTTGGTGGGTATTGGGGGTCTGAAGACCTGAGTGGATCCATTATTGTTATGTATGGTAGACTTCGATGTTATTTTGGGAATTGATTGGCTATCTCTGTGTCATGCTATTTTGGACTGTCATGCTAAGATAGTAACATTAGCTATGCCGGGTGTGCCACGGATTGAGTGTCGAGGTTCGACCGATTATATTTCCAGTAGGGTAATTTCATTCTTGAAGGCCTAGCATATGGTTGGGAAGGATTGTCTTTCGTATCTAGACTTTGTGAAAGATGTCAGTGCAGAAACTCCTAGTATTGATTTTGTTCCAAAAGGGAGGGATTTTCCCGATGTGTTTCCTACAGACTTGGCGGGCATGCCACCGGACAGAGCTATTGATTTTGGTATTGATCTGGTGCCGGGAACTCAGCCCATTTTTATTCCGTTGTATCGTATGGCACCAGCGAAGTTGAAGGAGTTAAAGGAGCAGCTTCAGGAACTCCTTGATAAGGGGTTCATTCAGCCTAGTGTGTCGCCTTGGGTGCACCGGTCCTATTCGTGAAGAAGAAGGATGACACTATGAGGATGTGCATTTATTACAAGCAGTTGAACAAAGTAAAAACTAAGAACAAGTATCCTTTGCCTCGTATCGATGATTTGTTTGAACAACTTCAGAGAGCGAGAGTGTCCTCCAAGATTGATCTTTGTTTAGGTTATCACCAGTTGAAGATCAGGGACTCAGATATTCTTAAGACGGCTTTCAGGACCCGATATGGTCATTATGAGTTCTTGGTGATGTCTTTTGGGCTGACCAATGCCCTAGCATCATTCATGCATTTGATGAACAGTGTGTTCCGGCCTTACCTCGACTCATTTGTCATAGTCTTCATTGATGATATTTTGGTGTATTCGCGTAGTCAAGAGGAGCACGTGAAGCTTTTGAGAGTTGTGTTGCAGAGATTGAGGGAGGAGAAGCTTTAAGCAAAGTTCTCCAAGTGTGAGTTGGCATTCTTGGGGCACGTGGTGTCCAGTAAGGGTATTAAGGTTAATCCAAAGAAGATAGAGGCGGTTCAGAGTTGGCCCAGACCGTCCTCAACCATAGAGATTCGCAGTTATCTTGGTTTGGCGGGTCATTATTGCCGGTTTGTTCAGGGGTTTTCATTTATCGCATTGACCTTGACCATGTTGACTCAAAAGGGTGCTCTATTTGTGCGGTTGGATGAGTGTGAGGAGAGCTTTCAGAAGCTCAAGACAGCCTTGACCACAGCTTTAGTGTTAGCATTGCCATTAGCTTTAGATTCTTATACCATGTATTATGATGATTCGGGAGTTGATATTGGGTGTGTGTCGATGCAGGATGGTAGAGTTATTGCTTATGCTTCTCGTTAGTTGAAGCCTCACAAAAAGAACTACCATGTTCATGATTTAGAGTTGGTTTCCATAGTTCACGCGTTGACGATTTGGAGGCATTACTTATATGGTGTATCTTGTGAGATGTTTACTGATCATCATAGCCTCCAGCACTTGTTCAAGTAGAAGGATCTCAATTTGACGCAGCGCAGATGGTTGGAGTTGTTAAAGTATTATGATAATACTATTTTGTATCATCTGGGGAAGGCCAATGTGGTGGCTGATGCTTTGAGCCAAAAGGCAGCGAGTATAGGGAGTTTGGCATATATTCCAGTTGGGGAGAGATCTCTTGCAGTTCATGTTCAGGCCTTGGCCAATCGGCTTGTGAGGTCGGATATTTTGGAGCCCAGTCGGGTTTTGGCTTGTGTGATATCTTGGTCCTCCTTATATGATCGCATCAGAGAGCGCCAGTATGATGATCCTCATTTTCTTGTCCTTAAGGATAAAGTTCAGCACGATGATACTAGAGATGTGACTATTGGTGATGATGGGGTATTGAGGATGCAGGGTCGGATATGTGTGCCCAATGTGGATGAGATTCAGGAGTTGATTCTAGAGGAGGCCCATATCTCGCGGTATTCCATTCATCCGGGTGCCGCAAAAATGAATCAGGATCTGAGATAGCATTATTGGTGGAGAAATGAAGAAAGACATTGTGGGATTTGTAGCACGATGTCTCAATTGTTAGCAGGTGAAATATGAGCATCAGAGACCGGGTGGCTTGCTTCGGCGGATGGATATTCCAGAGTGGAAGTGGCAGCGGATCACCATGGACTTTGTAGTTGGACTCCCACAGATTTTTAAGAATTTCGATGCTATTTGGGTGATTGTGGACCGACTGACCAAGTTCGCGCACTTCATTCCTCTATGTACTACCTATTCTTCAGAGCGGTTGGCAGAGATTTATATCCGGAAGATTGTTCATTTGCATGGTGTCCTAGTTTCTATCATCTCAGATAGGGGCACTAAGTTTACTTTGCAGTTTTGGAGGTCTGTGCAGCAAGAGTTGGGTACTTAGGTTGAGTTGAGCATAACGTTTCACCCTCAGACGGAAGGGCAGTCCGAGCGCACTATTCAGATATTGGAGGACATGTTGCGTGCTTGTGTCATTGATTTCAGAGGGTCATAGTATCAGTTTCTATCGCCCGTAGAGTTTGCATATAACAACAACTACCAATCGAGTATATAGATGGCTCCATATGAGGCTTTGTATAGGAGGTGGTGTAGTTCTCGTGTTGGTTGGTTTGAGCCGGGTGAGGCTAGGCTATTGGGGACAGACTTGGTGCAGGATGCTTTAGAGAAAGTGAAGGTGATTCAGGAGAGGCTTCGTACAGCGCCAACGAGACAAAAGAGTTTTGCTAACACGACGGTGTGGAATGTGTCTTACATGGTTGGTGAGAAGGTTCTGTTGAAGGTTTCACCCATGAAGGGTGTCATGAGATTTGGGAAGAAGGGTAAATTGAGTCCTCCATTCATTGGGCTTTTTGAGGTGCTTCGGAGGATAGGGGAGGTGGCTTATGAGCTTGACTTGCCACCTAGCTTGTCGAGTGTGCATCCAGTATTTCATGTTTCTATGCTCCGTAAGTATATTGGGGATCCGTCTCATGTTTTGGATTTTAGAATGGTTCAGTTAGATGGTGAATTGACTTATGATGTGGAGCCAGCAGCTATGTCAGAGCGTTAGGTTTGAAAGTTGAGATCAAAGAATTTAGCTTCAGTGAAAGTGCAGTGGAGTGGTCGGCCCATGGAGGAGGTACCTAGGAGACCGAGCGGGAGATGCGGAGAAGATATCCTCACCTATTTGAGGCTTCAGGTATGTTTCTTGACTTGTTCGAGGACGAACCTTTGTTTAAAAGGGGTGGATGTGACAACCCGGCCAGTCGTCTCATGAGTTACCGCTCCGTTTTCCCTATTTTTGCTTTTTATTGCTTTGTTTATCGGTTCTATGTGTGATGGGGTTAGTTGGCTTGGGTTCGGAAATGTTTTGGTAAGGTTTGAGACACTTAGTCTCTTTTGAGGAAGCTTAAATTGAAAAAGTCCCTCGGATGTTAACTTTTATGTTAGAGGGCTCGGATGTGAGTTCTAATGATTCATATAGCTTCGGGAGGTGATTTGGGACTTAGGAGCGTGATCGAAATGTGTTTTGGAGGTCCGAAGTAGATTTAGGCTTGAATTGGCGAAGTTGGAATTTTGGCGTTTTTCCGGTTGATAGGTGAGATTTTGATATAGGGGTCGGAATGGAATTCCAGAAGTTGCAGTAGGTTCATTGTGTCATTTGGGATGTGTGCGCGAAATTTCAGGTCATTCGGACGTGGTTTGGTAGACTTTTTGATCAAAAGCGTAATTCAAAATATTTTAAGAAACTTAAGATTGAATCTGATGTGTTTTGGTTCATTCAATGTTGTTTGAGGTGTTTTGAAGATTGGTATAAGTTTGGATAGTTGTATAGGACTTGGTTGTGCTTTTGGTTGAGGTCCCAGGGGCCTCGGGGTGATTTCGGATAGTTGGCAGAAAGTTTAAAGTTGAGTTGGGGCAGCTGAAGTATTTTGCTGCTGTCATAACCGCATCTGCGGTTGGGAGGCCGCATGTGCGACCCCCGAAGATGCAGAAGACCAGTCGCAGAAGCAGAAAGAGCCTAGGAACTTAGTTGATGGCCCTCACATCGATATCTTTTACTGTAGAAAATGTCTTGAACTTTCATAGTTTGCTTTAGACGCGTTAATTAAATAAATTGTCATAGCTATGGGTACGGTTCCCGTGACATAGTAATGATGCTTAATTTCTAATATCCGGGGGTACATTTATGTGACCAGTCCCCAATTTAATCGTGTTGATAAAATAAACATATTGTGGATCGTGGGTACGGTTCTCGTGCCATGATTCGCAACGTTTAACCAAATAATTAGATGTATAACAATTGGATTACTAGAAGCGGGTTAAAAGGGATAAATGCACATAGGTTTCAAAAATATTTTATTAATCAGATAATTAGGCCAATAATAATATGTTACGACCCTAAACCCAGAACCCGATCGTGATGGCGCCTCTCGTGAAGACAAGGCCAGCCGACACAATACCCAATTTATTTTAAGCATTTAAAATAGTATAATTAAGTCATTAACGAGATGAAAACCCAAATAAACAGTGAAACAGTACAATTTGCGGAATAAACATAGCCCGACATCGGGGCGTCAACAGTCATGAGCATCTAATAACCGATTCCAATAGGAAGAGTCTACAAAGTCTATCACAGAACTAAACTAGAGAAAACAATATAGGGGGAGAAGCATTGGGCTGCGAACGCCGAGCAGCTACCTAGTGAATCTCCGAACCGCCTGAGCTCGAAGAAAGTCAACACTCGCTAGCGGGACCTGAAACGCCTGAATCTGCACACAGGGTGTAGGGAGTAAAGTGAGTACTCCAACTCAGTGAGTAATAATAATAAATGAAGACTGAGCGATAAGAAATCACGTAAAAACACATCAACATGCTATAAGGAAACCAATAAAAGCAGTGAAATTAAAAACGCATTTTTAACAATCAAGCAATTAAATGAAAGTAGCTAGAACAGTTAAGCACATAAAATTCGTCCCTCGGGCACAATGTCCACAGAATCAGCCCCTCGAGCTATATCTCATATCACAATGCGTACCCGTGCTCACTGGGGTGTATAGACTCCGGGAGGGGCCCCTTACGGCCCAACCGCAGTATCAAGCCATCTCGTGGCATAATCAATAGGTTCTCGACCTCATATCAACAAGCCACCTCATGGCGTACAATCGCAGGCTCTCGGCCTCATAATTATAATCAGTGTATCACTGCTGCGGCGTGCAGCCCAACTCAAAAGTATCCTAACAACACAAGCCCTCGGCCTTACTCAGTCAGAATCTCATAAGTCACTCGGGCAACAGTAAAACATGATGCTCAGCCCAAAATAGCATTAAAAATATCATTCAATGGGTTAAAACAGAGTAAACATGGCTGAGTTATGAAAACAGTAGAATATAGCATGACTGAGTACACGTATAAAGTCAAAACAGTGAGGAAATGGCAGTAAAAATCTCCTAGGTCCAAATAGTTGGCACGAGGCCCAAATATGGCATTCAGCCCAAAACAAGATGATAACAAACAGTTGTAAATCAAATACATTGTTAAACAGTCATTCGGGATGGACTAAGTCACAATCCCCAATAGTGCACGATCCCACACACATCATCTAGCATGTTCGTCACCTCAATATAGCTCAATGATGTGAAATCTGGGGTTTCACACCCTCAGGACAACATTTAAAATCATTACTCACCTCAATCAGGTCCAAGTTCTAGCCCGTTACGCCTTTGCCCCTCGAATCTGCCTCAACTCGCGTCGAATCTATCCAAAATCAAAACCATGACGTCGAAATATGCTAAGTGGACGAAGCCCATGCAAAAATAATCAATTTATAAGATAAATCCCGAAATTAACCAAAACCTGACCCCCGTGTCCACATCTCGGAATTCGATAAAATTTACATCAATGGATTCCTTATCTCCCCGCGAGTTCATACATATCAAAAGTCCCAAAATCCGACCACAAATGGCCGCTTAAATCCTCAAGTCAAGGTCTCCAATACCAAGTCATAGTTTCCCAACTTTTAGCCCTTAAATTTTCATAATTACAGCTCTAACCCATTAAATAATACCATAGGATCGATTATTAGGTACAAAAATCTTACCTCCATACGTTATCCCTTGAATCCCTCTTCAAAATCTCCCAAAAAGCTCCAAATCCTACTTGAAATGGTGAAAAACAACTCAAAATCGCATCCACTGCATCTGCGGTCCAAGACACCGCATCTGCGGTTTTCACTTATCGGCCAAAATCCGCATCTGCGATGCACCATCCGCACCTGTGCCATCGTAGGTGCGGTTCCTAAACCGCTTATGTGGTTCCTGCTCGGATGGCATACCTCAATTTTATTAAAGGAAAAGCATTTAACTACGGATGTTCATAATTAAAACTAATTTGAAATTAAGTATCACAACTACGCCACGGGTACTGTACTCGCAATTATACTATTTTAATTACGTGCCTAAGGTAAACTATAAGGGATCACATGAAATGCACGCCCAAATTGAGATTTATGTATCATGACCATGCCACGGGAATCGTACCCATGGCCACGATGAAATAAAATATTTCATAATCCCATTCCCATAGGTAGAAATTTTAATTGAATTCCTTTTCACTATACTCATGTCAATAATTAGAATACCGAATTCAAAAGAGGTTTCAGTGAACAGTTTTAAGGATAGAGGTCACTCGGGTATCAGCTAGGACACATTCTACTCAGAGGTAGGAAACAGTTAGCGGTAAAACAATTAACACTTGAACTTTGCTTTTATGTAGATGACTTTTAAAATCTTAATAACATGCATATGAATCCTACCATAGTGAACCTCGCTCAATTGTGATTGACATTAATTCTGCTTAAAGTATACGCACCAAATAAGTTAGATTAAGGAAAACCACTTCTGCTCAAGTGAGTTTAAATCCAACTTTACTTATACTTCTTAAGCGTAAATTCAGATTAAACCAAACTCTTATACCTCATTCTCAAACCAATGATTCACTGCCCAACAGTAGAGAATAATGCACACAAAAGAAACAAGAATCAGATAGCAACCCCAAATTTAAATTCACTTTGACATTGAATAACATAGAGGATAAAGAATCGGGCAACCAAACAATCATTAATTCATTTTCAGGCAATGAGATAGAAGATATGGACCTTGATGAAGCCTTTCAACTAATTCTGCTCGAAAGCAATTACAGACCAACTGCAATCAAAGCTCGAATGAACTGAACTCTGACGTCACCTCAACTCAATCGACCTCTGTATTTGGAATCCATGATTGAAAGAAGGAACTGGAATTGTGTTGTCTTACTCCTTTTTTCCGAAAATTGGAATCAAAATAGGAACATTTCATGTGCGATTAATTTCAAAGGGGACATATTTTCCAATTACAGCAGTCGTAGAGTTGAAACCCAGACTGAAAAACCTCGACAGAGATCGCACGGTTCCGGAAAACCTCAACAATCGAGCAGCGAATTCCGACCTCAAAACTTCCGATAAATCCAGATTTTTAGAAACCTTTTCTTGGTTTTCATATCTAATTGGTTTTTTTAAATGGGTGGCTGATTGTCGTTTGGTTGGTGCTCTGCTTCGGCTAGAATTCATTTTCCGGCAAGCTCAATGGACACGAAATGAGACGTTAGGTTGTGTGCGTGTGCTCTGTCGCTGAAGCTCTTAGGGATTTCTAGGTTTTTTTCTGTTTTGGGTATCAAAGCTGAAGAGAAGCTTTTGTTGCTTCCCTGTTTTTTGTGGTCTCTGTTAATAAGAAGCCATGGAAAATGGCTACTTTACTCTGATGAAGATCAAGATCGAGAAGGGGGTATGGGGTCTATTTTTGGGTGGTCAGCGGCGGATCTTTGCTCTCTAGGTCTAGGGTATAGAACCTGGGTTAGTTTTAGAGTGTATATGTATAAGGTACTGAAGATTAGGTCTTAGGGTTGGGTATTGGGTATTGGGCTTAGGTTATTTGAGCCTTAAAATTGAGTTCAAGATTAAAAATGGACTATAAAATTCATTAAGATGGGATAAAACAACCCAAAACTAACTCTTCCTTCAAAAATTATATACATTTTATAACAATATAAAACTAATTATAATTAATTAGACTAAACTATATTAAAACATGAAATTATTTTTGTATTTTCAAGATTATATAAAAATAAAAATAAGGTACTATTTTTGTATATTTTTTATTTAAATTTATGAAAGATACATAAACTAAAATATTTTTGTAATTTTTATTTTTGTGACGAAATAAAGTAAAAGAGTCAAAATTAGTTGAAATAGAGATATTATGCCTAAACTAAATATTTACATGCTAGAATATAAAAAATCTTGGGGAGGGTCAAAAATCACATGTCTATAGTTGTCCCTCTTTGACAGGGAATGCGAAGAGTTTTCAGACAAAGAACGATTAGACATTTTTTTTACCCGACTTAGGGAGACTAACAACTAAGAGGAAGGAGAATGTGACTGAGCTCTGGTATCTGAGCTGCCTACATATCCTTAGTTATATAGAAATCAGGCCATGTGTAGTTCAGAAGTGAATGAGGTGATGGAGTATACTGAGGTGGAGAGCCAGTCGTGGTATTGTTTTGTCGAGGTTCCGGTCCGCGGTCCTATTATTACATCAAAATCAAAAAAATGAAAAAGACTAACTAAGCATGTCAAATATGAGTTACAAGATTCCTATTTCTAAGTCTTCTGAAGCTTGATCTTGAGTCTTGAATGGTTCTACATGCAGACTTTAGATTTGAACCTTGACGCTTGCTAGCTGTAGGTTCTAGTTCATTCCTCTTCAGGTTTTTCGGATCAAGACCGAACATGCAGTGCTTGTGACCTCAGCCATGTCTTGAGCCGCTCACATCTTTCATCTACTTCTGTATTTGGATTCACTTCTTGCTTTTATTTTCTTTTTTTATTCTGGATTGTGACTTACTTCTATTGATCATCTTGGACTGTTGACTCGCAATCTTGCCGCGAGCTTCTGCTATTTTTAACTTGAATTGAAATCTGAAATGACCTCCCTTGTTTTCCAGGTGGGCGTCTGATACTGAATACTTGAACTGTATTCCCTTGTTTTTCAAGTGAGCGCCTGATTGCCAAAACTTAAACTGTATTCCCATGCTCTCCAGGTGGGCACCTGATTTCCAAAACTTGAACTTTATTCCCTTGTTCTCCGAGTGGGCACCAGATTGCCAAAACTTGAACTGTATTCCCTTGTTTTCCAGATGGGAGCCTGATTGACAAAACTTGAAATGTATTCCATTATTTTCCAGGTGGGCGCCTAATTGCCAAAACTTGAACGGTATTCCCTTATTTTCCAGGTGGGCACTCGATTGCCAAAGCTTGAACTGTATTCCCTTATTTTCCAAGTGGCCGCCCGATTGCCAAAGCTTGAACTATATTCCTTTGTTCTTTAGGTGGTCGCCCGATTGACGAAACTTGAACTGTATTCCCTTGTTCTCCAAGTGGGCGCCTGATTGCCAAAACTTGAACTATATTCCCTTGCTCTCCAGGCGGGCGCCTAATTTCCAATACTTGAACTATATTCCCTTGCTCTCCAGGTGGGCGCCTGATTGACAAAAATTTGAACTATATTCCCTTGTTCTCCAGGTGGGTGCCTGATTGCCAAATCTTGAACTGTATTCCCTTGTTCTCCAGGTAAGCGCCTGATTGTCAAAGTTGAGCTGTATTCCCTTGTTCTCCAGGTGGGCGCCTGATTGCCAAAACATGAACTGTATTCCCTTGTTCTCCAGGTAGGCGCCTGATTGACAAAACTTGAACTGTATTCCCTTGTTCTGCAGGTGGGCGCCTGATTGTCCAAATTTGAACTGTATTCTCGTGTTCTCCAGGTGGGCGCCTCATTGCCAACATTTGAATTATATTCCCTTGTTCTCCAGGTGGGTGCCTCATTGCCAAAACTTGAACTATATTTCCTTGTTCTCTAGGTGGGCGCCTGATTGCCAAAACTTGAACTTTATTCCCTTGTTCTCCAGGTGGGCGCCTAATTGCCAAAACTTAAACTTTATTCCCTTGTTCTCTAGGTGGGCGCCTGATCGCCAAAAATTTTAACTGTATTCCCTTGTTCTCCATGTGGGCGCCTGATTGTCAAGACTTGAACTGTATTCCCTTGTTCTCTAGGTGGGCGCCTGAATGCCAAAACTTGATACTTTATTCCCTTGTTCTCCAGGTGGGTGCCTGTCACGACCCTAAACCCAGACCCGGTCGTGATGGCGCCTCTCATGAAGACAAGGCCAGCCGACAGATTCTCATTCCAATCTTAAGCAATAAAATAATAAATATTAAGTCGTAAACATGATAAAATCTCAAAATTAAGCAGTTAACAGTATAATTTGCGGAAAAACAAACCCAACACAACCTAATACCAGAGTGTCACTAGTCATGAGCATCTACTAAGGTCCGAATACAACTAGAGTCAAAAATGTACTAAATACAGTCTAATAAAATTGAGAGGGAGAAAAGCAATGTTGCGAACGTCGGGCAGTTACCTTGCTAAACTCCGTTGACTCTTCCTCTGAGCAACCAATACCCCCTACCGGGTTCAGAAATACCTGAATATGCACACAAGGTGCAGGGAGTAAAGTGAGTACTTCCAACTCAGTCAGTAATAAAAATAAATGAAGACTGAGTGATAGGAAATCACGAAGAGCACATCATCATGTTGTATAGAAGCGGTGCAAAACCAGTAAGAAAGCAACGAAGTTGTGAAATCTCTTAAGAACCTTAGCTCAGTTTAAACTTCTTCAAAAATGGCTTTTCAACAGTTAAGCAATTGAATGCAAGCAATTAGAACAGATAACCATAGAAGATCCGCCCCTCGGGTACAATTACACAATTAAACAGTTATATGACAGGTAAGTAAGAAAGATAAGCACATAAAGGTTCGCCCCTTGGGCAATATCTCAGAACAATACCAGCCCCTTGGGCTATATCTCAAAACTATACCAGCCCCTCGGGCTATATCTCACATCACAATGGATACCCGCGCTAGCTGGGGGTGTGCAGATGTCACGACCCGGAATTTCCCACCTTCGAGGGTCGTGATGGTGCCTACTCGTGGAAGCTAGGCAAGCCACGCATTTAGAATCCATAATACTTTTGCTTTAAAACCACCTTTTCCAATTAAATTAACAGGAGATAAATAACTAAACAACAGCGAAATTTAAAATTTAGCGGAAAACTTAAACGAAGTAAACCAAATAACAAGGATAATCCACATATGCCTCTACCCATGACTGGTGTCACAACATTCACGGACTATCTAAGATTTACTACATACAACTGTCTGAAACAAGAAATAAAGTTTGTCTCGGGTACAAAGGAAACAGATCATAAGTAAAGATAGAGGAGATGCCGGGCCTCCAGATTCCTGCAGGACTACCTCGAAAATATCGTGGACTGAAGACTAGCTTCCGAACTACTGCCGCGCACCGTATGCTGCTCCAGTACCTAAATATGTGCAAAAGAGTACAGAGTGTAGTATCATCACAACCGACCCCATGTGTTGGTAAGTGTCTAGCCTAACCCCGGCGAGGTAGTGACGAGGCTAGCACCAGACTCCAAATAAACCTGTACAATTATATAATATATTGCAGTAAAATAAACAAGTAATGAGCAGTCAAAAGGGAGGGCGTACATGCCTTGGGGAAATAGTTCAACTTAACAGAAACTGAATAAAAGTGAAGGAACATCACAATGTCTAAAACAATATGATAGCACTACTGTTGCGGTGTGCAACTCGATCCAATATAATATATGTTGCAGCGTGCAACCCGATCCAATATAATATCTGTTGCGGCGTGAAACCCGATCCATATATGTATACATTAATAAAAATGTTGCAGCGCGCAACCTGTTCCAATTATATAGCGTACAGTAATCATAAAATACTCTATCCTAGCAAGGGAACTCAACAGTACGAGTATATTCATCCCGGCAAGGGAGAATCAGCTATAACCAATCTCAGTTCAACTTTTATCATTTATATTATCACCATTTCTAACTCATAATTAACTTCCACGAAAATAAGCTATGCCTTTGCTCAATATCACAGGTCTACTCACTATTTCAACCATAGTATTATTCAAGAATACAACAATTGGATATTTAAAACTCGCGGTCATGCTCGACACCGATGTATAGATACTCGTCACCATGACTATACGTCGTACTCCACATGAAACACATAGCAAATATGACTCAACTAATCCCTCAAACTAAGGTTAAACCGAACACCTACCTCAAACTTTAACAGCCAATTCAATCCGCAATTATCGCTTTCACACTCGAATTCGGCTCCAATTCAATCGTATCTATACAATAATGACTTCAATACATAAATAAATTCTAAACAATACGAACCCAATACCTAATTATAGCTTTTCCATTATTTTTCTCAAAAACTCAAAAATTGACCCCGGGCCCGCTTAGTCAAAACACGAGGGTCAGACCAAAACCAAATCACCCATTCACCCACGAGCCCGAATATATAATTTTTTTTTCAAATTCGACTCCAAATCGAGGTCTAAATAAAGAAAAATCAAAAAACCCTAACTCTAACCAAATCCCTAATTTTCTACCCTTAATTACATGTTTTAGGCCTAGAATTTCAAAATTTGTTGATAGAAAATGAAAGAAACGAGTTAAAGGTTACTAACCCACGAGTTAATGGTGAAAAGATGCTTCTAAAGTCGCCCTAGAACCTTGGGAAAGAAGAAGTTTGTGAAGTCTTGTGAAAATCTCGAAATGGTTCTGTTTTGGATTTTTTTTTTAAAAAAAAATAACTGGGTGAATTAAACCTACGCGTTTGCGATGGTCCGGGTCTGAAAACCTTCACGTTCGCGACACAGCGGCTCGCGTTCGCGTAGAGTTATCTCCTTGAGCCTTGCGTTCGCGTCCTTAAGGTCGCGTTCGCATAGCTATAGTACCCCACCCCCGTCCAGGCTCACTTTTGCCTTCGCATTAACGAAGCCAGGGATGCGTTCGCGAAAGTATAACACCCGATGCCTCGTGTTCGCGACCTGGTCAATGCATCCCCATAGAAGGAAATCTCCTTCAGATAATTTTACCCATCGCGTTCGCGAGGGTTCTCCCGCGAACGCGAAGAAGACCATACCAGAACTGGAACCTACAATTTCCATAAGTCCAAAACCACTCTGAAATACTCCTGAGCCCTTGGGGCTCCTAACCCAGCATATACACTGACTCAACATCATCATATGAACTTAACTGTGCGATCAAATCACCTAAATAACATTATTAACAAGGAATCAAACCTCAAAATCATGAATTTTCCCAAAACTTCATCAAGTTTCAATTTTTAGAACTTTAAGTCCGAAACATGTCAAACGACGTTCGATTTTAGCCAAACTTTACATGATGTACTTAAAACATATATAAGACCTGTACCGAGCGCCGGAACCAAAATACGGGTCCGATACCAACGCATTCTAATCAAATATCATTTCAATTTTCCTTAAAAATTTCAGAAAAATAATTTCTTTTAAAAATTCATTTCTCGGGCTCGGGAACTCGGAATTTAATTTCGGACATACGCCCGAGCCCCATATTTTCCTACAGACCCTCCTGGACTGTCAAATCACGAGTCTAGGTCCGTTTACCCAAAAAGTTGACCAAACTCAAATTTATGCATTTTAACATCAAAATATAGCATTTTTCACAAAATTTCATGTTTAAACTTTCTGGCTACGCGCCCAGACTGTGCACGCAAATTGAGGTGATCTAAATGAGGTTTTCAAGGCCTCGTAAGTACAGAATTAATGAAAAATATGTTATGACCCTTTGGGTCGTCACAGAAGACTACTGAAGGGTCCTCTTACGGCATAAGCGCAATATCAAGCAATTTTATGGTATCATAAACAGGCTCTCGGCCTTATATCAATATAAAGCCACCTTGTGGTGCACAATCTCAGGCCCTCGGCCTCATTATCATAATCAGTATATCACTGCTGCGGCATGTAGCCCGACCCATAAGTATCCTCACAATACAGGCCCTCGGTCTTACTCAGTCAGAATCTTATAAGCCCCTCGGGCATCAGTAAAATATGAAGTTCAACTCAAATATCTTTGAAAATATCAATTAATATGTTTAAAACAGAATAATATAGCTGAGTTTTTAAAAATAGTGAAAGATATAGCATGACTGAGCACAAGTATGTAATCAAACAATGAGAAAAATATCATTAACAATCTCCTAAGAGTTTAAACAGTTGGCACGAAGCCCAAATATGGCATTTCATCCAAAGTATAATAATATCAAACAATTAGCTGCCAATTATACAAAAAAAATAATCATTCGGTATGGACTAAGTCACAATCCCCAACGGTGCACGACCTCACGCTCATCATCTAGCGTGTGTTTCACCTCAATATAGCACGACGTTGTGCAACCCGGGATTTCATACCCTCATAACAGCATTTAAAATCATTACTCACCTAGAACTAGCCCAAAAAGATACTCTGCAACACGCTTGCCTCTCGATCCAACTTCCGAGTGCTTCAAATCTACCAAGTTTAGATTTTTATCAAATTATGCTAAACGAATGAATTTTAATTGAAAATTATCAATTTTAAGCACAAAACCCAAAACCAATCAAAATCCAACCCCCAAACTTGTGTCCCGGAACTGGACAAAGTTTATACCAAAATATTCTTCATCAATACATATAAAGAACTCCAAAATTGGAGTTCGTTGGACCCCTCAAATCACCCCTAGAAGGTCACATAATCTCAAGCCCTAACTCCATTTTTTTCTACTTATTTTCATGTCTAAATCCATATAAGATCACATATTTAGCTCAAAAATAGGAAGAAATCACTTACCTATTGTTGCTTGATGAAAATCCCTCCTAGAGCTCTCCAAAATCCTCCAAGCCAAATGAAAGAAATGGGCTAAAACGTGTTTAAAACAATTTGCCCAGTCTTCATCGAGTTGTACCTTGCGCTGTGCAGGTTATACATCTTATTACCATTTCCCCTGTTGTACACCTTCTGTTAAAACACTCATATCTCCCTGTGGAAATATCCAAATGATAAACGGTTTGAAACCTTAGAAACTAGACTCGAAGATCTTTTATTTGATAGGTTGTACACCATAATAACTCTTTAGATATTCCGAGATCTGAGCTTCTAAAGTCGGCTCCATGCATCAAAAAATTCTGTCGAAACTGCTCCACTAGCTATCTTCAATCGATCATAACATTCTTATAAAATGTCCAAATCATGAATGGTTTAACTTTATGGAAATTAGAATTCAAAGGATAAAACTTTCATGTTTTGCAAATTTTCTGATTTCTTATAGATTGCAAGATATGAGCTTACAAACTCGACTTCTCGTATCAGAAATTTTCTGGTGAACAACTTCTGCAACAGAATTTCTGCAGCTTTCTTTGTCCGAAATCCATCCCGTTAACCTTTCAAAATCCACCCGAGGTCCTAGTCACCTTAACCAATTATACCAGCATATCCCAAAACATGATACAAACTCGCTCGTGGCCTCAAATCACATCAAACAACGTCTAAATCATGAATCGCGCATCGAATCGAATTATGAGTTTTCAAATCTTCCAACTTCTATATTTTGCGCCAAAACATATCAAATCAATCCGGAATGACTTGAAATTTTTCACACAAGTCACATTCAACATTATGGATCTACTCCAACTTCCGGAATTGGAATCTGACGCGGATATTAAAAAGTCAACTCTCGATCAAACTTCTCAAAAACCTTCAAATTTTTAACTTTAGCCCGTTGACTCCAAAATGACCCACCGACCTCCGGATTCACTTTTGATCGCGCTTCCAACACCAGAATCACCCTACGGAGCTATTCCTAGACTCAAAATCCCAAACGGATATCGATAACACTGATATGCACTTCAACCCAAACTTATGAAATTCTTTCAAAAATGCCAACTTCCATAATAGGTGCCGAAATGTTCCCACATCTTCCAAAACCCGATCCGGACATATGCCCAAGTCTGAAATCATCATACAAATTTACTGGAACCTTCGAATCCTGATTTTGAGGTCGTTTACTCAAAAATTCAATCTTAGTCAATTCTTTCAACTTAAAGCTTTCGAAATGAGAATTCTTTCTCCAAATCAACTCCGAATTTCCCAGAATTCAATTCTAACCATGCGTACAAGTCATAATACCTGAAGTGAAGCTGCTCATGGCCTCAAACTATTGAATGACATGCTAGAGCTAAAAATAGCCGATTGGATCATTACAACGCCTGATTGCCAAAAATTTGAACTATATTCCCTTATTTTCCAGGTGGGTGCCTGATTGTTAAAACTTGAACTATATTCCCTTTTTCTCCAGGTGGGCGCCTGATTTCCAATACTTGAACTTTATTCCCTTGTTTTCCAGGTGGGCGCCTACCATTACAACAAAACGGACAAATCAAAAGAAACTTTTAGGCCCCAGTTTGGTATCTGGGCACATCTGTGAGTGTTAGTCCAATCATGTTACCGAAAAGAGCTCTAAGAATTTAAAATCTAAATCATATTATCCAGGAAGACCCTGAAAATTTAAAATTAAATCTCGTCTTAAGAGTGACAACTTTAAAGCTAAATTATATTTCCTAAAGGTAAAACTTACGTTAAATCTTGTTATCTATGAAGGTCTTGAATTTAACTAGGTCTCATTATCCAGGAGGGTCCTGAGAATTTTTAAGATTAAATCCCAATATCCAGGAGGGCCCTGAAATTTTTTAAATTAAATCTCATTATCCAGGAGGGTCCTGAACAGCCGAGAATGAACTTACCTGAGCCATGCTCTCTTCCCTGAGGATCTCTGCAGAATGAACAAAATTCCTTACCCTCTGAACCATGCTTTTCCTCATGGAGGGTTCCTGCAGATCAAACAAATATTTCTTTACTCTTCTCAAACCTCCTTTGTGCTGCCAAAATTTGGGCGCAACGCTTGAAAAAATCAAACTTCCAAGCTTTGATTTGGACACAATTTTCGTCCATGTTTCAAACAAAGAAAACTTATGAGTTTATAAATAAGTTTATGTCCTTGACTTTGAGGGCAATTGCTCCTTCACTTCCTATGATAACTTTGATTTCAACTCAAAAGACATTGCTTGTTTATTGACTAACCACTTTCTCTATCACCCTTATCCCAGAAGATACCTATGATTCGTTCAAACCCAACACCCTCTATCTGTTGCATTGTTCATGAATTAACATATACTGGACCTTTGTATTTCACATAAATCCCAAAGCACATTGATGGTTACCAACTCGGTGTGCATGTTGTTCTTTCCTGACTTATGCCATTTTGATGTGCTAGCCAGATCCTATTTTGTGCAATTGGAAAGCTGGTGGAAAATTTTGAAGTCATTTCTCATTTGTTCTGACCAAACAGACTCAGGAAGAGGAAGTAAACAAGACAAAAGGAACAAAGTAAATGACAATAGAAAGAGATAATTCCTAACAAGAAAACGACAAAGTAGAAACTTATCAGATGTGGATACCAACTCTAACGACCATGACATGCACCTTTGGATTAAATGGCCTAATCTGTCAAGCAAGTCTGATGTTCAACTCTTGTTATACCCCTAAACCATGAAATTGGGCTTCAATGCTCCTATGATCCAATCTGATTTACGATCCTTATTCGACTTGTAGTGCTCGAAGGGTTTTCACCATCAAGCCTCTCTCATTTTGCTCTTTCTCTCAACTCACCATTGCCTTATGGTGCCTGAGAAGGTTTTCACCAATAAGACTATCTCATTTTGATCTTTTTTTCTTATTTCCTTTGATTCTGCAGATGTCAAGGCATTAACCATGGTAAAAACATCATATACTCTTGGCACGTCTAAACTCAGCACTGTCATATATTATCTGGGAGGTCTTTTTTGGACTGTGATGTAGCTTTTGGCAGGGTTAGAAAGAACAAATATAATAAAGGCTCAAAATAACTAAGACAACGGGGTTAATTTATTTACAACTTCTAGATTCCATTCTAAAAACTTTGCCCCAATTTCTAAAACAAAGGAATTTGATTCTCTGTTTTCTTTTTCTTTTTCTTTTTACTAAGAAAGACTGTCCCACTCTCGACTTCATGGGATTATGAAATATTTTATTTGGTATGACCATACTATAAGGCTGCCTACATATCTTGTGGTGACAAGAATTAGGTCAAACGTAGTTCACAACACGTTTTGTTACTATTTTCCTTTTTCTTGTTCTTTCTTTCTTTTTCCTTCTTTTTTTTTCTTTTTCCTTCTTTTTTTTCTTTTTCCCTTTTTTCTCTTTATCTCTATTTTTTTTCTCTTCTCTTTTTTGAATTTTCCTTTTGGAATGAACTTTCTAAAATAAACCTATGGGGATAATTTTTTTTCGTATGACTTTAATTTGATTCCAAAAGAGGGGAGATCAAATAAATTAGTACAAGCTCAAAAGGGGTCTCAAAGGGTATAAAGTATTTGGGTAGTTGAAAGAGGGTCTTCCAATCCCTGAAAATGCCAAGTACAACACATGAAACTCGAGGATAAAAATTAAAGATCATGCACAATATTTCTTTTGCAGCTTCGGCATTGATATCATTGATATGCCTTCCACTTTTATTTAGAACCTTGTCAAGTGTAGAACCCTCGTTGGGTGATTCCCTCTTCACAATAGATATCCTCCGTTAATTCGGAGAAAACTTTCTTGACTTTATCTTGTAACTTGAGATGCATTTGAACTCAAAGTTGCTTGCTTCAAATTGTCCGGGATGCATTCGCCTTTAACGAATTTTTGTCACCCTATTAACTTCCCAAATTATTTGCCCCAGTTTCACATGATTCGAGCTTCAAATGATCTCAAAATGTCCAAATCTGTACTTATTTCCCTCAAGTGTCCCTATCATCTTCAAAATTATTTCATTACTTCATGATTAAACTAACTTTAAGACCAGGCCTAGAATTATGCATGCATGTCATGTCACTAGAGCCAGCATGAAAATAACTATAAAGGAGAAGAGAAATAAACAAAAAATGACTAGAAATAATAGAAAACAAAAAATTGCATTAGACAGATGGTGAAAGATTTTGAAAAACAAAACAAGTAAAATAAACTGGGTTACAACCCTGGAACAAACCTAGATAACACTAAATGTGTTACTACGACTAAAGGAACTAGGCAAAATAAAAGGATAGAAGAGTTTGAGGCACAAGACAATATCCGGATTACAACCCTAAAATAACCCGAACAACAGAAATGACAACAAAATGAACCACCAAGACTCCTCCCTGGCTAGTCAAAAAAGGAGTGTCTTTCCAATTACCAAGCTCGACATCTTAGCCACTGAGTTCCCCATCAATATTACCAATATCATTACCAATTTCAATATCATTAACTTCACCAAGTGGCTCATTGACTCCTTTGACCAACCCTTATTCATTGCAAACCATCCCAACAATCTATTGTGTTGTCATGTACCTATAGAGGATTATGTGTGACACTTGGGGTATTACTGCCTTGGACCATAATTATTCCTTCTTGAATCATTCTTTCTATTTCCCTTTTCAAATCATGACAATCTTCAATGCTATGCCCTTAGACATTAGAGTGGTACATGCACCGTACAGTAGGATCAAAACCATTTGCATATGGCTCAATCAGGACAGAGTGTTTCAACTTTTCAAATAGGCCTGTGTAGGATTCTCCAATGGGCGTGCAATTATCTTTTTGCCTTTGTTTCCCTCCATGGCCCCATTTTCTAGGATTGTTGGATGCTCAAAAATGTTGTGAAGGCGCACGAGAATTTTGGGATGCCAGTGCTCGCCCTAGGGAGTGACATTGTGGTTGGACAGATGGACGGATGTTGTTCGGAGGATAATCCTAGGGTGGATTATGTGGAGTTTGGGGATGTTCATGGAGCCAGTATTGAGGCTGAAAATATTTAGCAGGAATGCCCACTGGATCTTGTCGTAGGCGGGTCTCAACAACATCTTTTCTATTAATCGGAGGACTGACCCGAGCAACTTGTTCATTCCATCTAAACCAAAACTCCCTAAAACTTTCCTTGGGTTTCTTTTCTATCTGAGAGAGGGAGGAGCGGTATGGGACAATGTCTATATTGTACTGAAAGTGTCGCACAAAATCTTGAGCCATGTCATCCCATGTATGCCACTTACCGATATCTTGACGAGTATGCCATTCCAAAGCTACCCTGGTCAGGCTCTCACTGAAATACACCATCAGCAACTCATCTTTCCCGCCAACACTTCTCATTTCACTGCAATAACCCCTCACATGGGTTACTGAATCTCCACGCCCATCATATAAATTAAACTTTGGCATCTTAAACCCTTTCAGCTTTCTGGATATCTCATCTTGCTCCACTGCCTTAGTAGGATTTGCAGTCTCACCGGGAGGCTCAAAATGAGGAGCGTAAGAGTATGGACCAGAGACCTTGAAAATTGATTCTGGAGCATAGTGTTGGCAATCAGGGATTTTGAACACAGTCTCGCTAGAGGATCGAGGAAAGCTAGCAGTTGGATGAGCTACAAAAACTTGAGTGGTCAAAGCAATTGGATATGAAGTGGTTATGGGGGGTGGAGTGTGAAATGTTTGTAGGAAGATATCCTGGACTTGTGATAGTGGCGGAATGGTGATAAGGCTTTCAGTGTAGTTAGTGGGTACTAATGGTGGAGGACGCCCACTAATCTAGGCTTGGTATATTTCGGCCATCTGTCCTTTCAATCTTAAGACCTCTTCTTCCAACTCAGATTCTGATTCACCAATTCCTTAGGCGGATCAATAACCCCTGTGTCCAAGTCCTTGCTAGCCATGGCTACCTTGCTCTTCGACCTTGTGTTGTATGGATGAGTTACTTAAGAACCACAAACCAACCATCCTTCTGCTCAATGAAGATAACAAAAGGAACAAAATGGGGTCATCATGTTAGCGTTAGGGCATTTGAAGTAAGATAATCTCACATAATGTGCAATGCACCTAGTCACAGTTATCGGTTCTAGAATGACTTCGATGGTCACAATATCACTTGGCATCATCCCAATTTGTTCATTTCAATCTTCTCTTTTCTTTTCTTTTCTGGCACTTTTTGGCTTTCTCATTTTCCTTCCTCTTTTTTTCTTCTAATTATCACTCTTTTCTTTCTTCTCATTTCTCACATCTCGATTGAACCCAATGTGGGTTACCTACATATCATGATGTCGCACGAATCAAATCTTTGCGTAGTTCGTGAGATCGGGAATAAAGTAAAGAAACTAACGTTCTCTTTTTTATTTTTTATTTTTTTATTACCTTAATGACTATTATGATGAGAAAAGAGAAATAAAAGCAGCAAAATTTTTTTTGTTGAATTTTCTAGACTTAATGTTCTATATCCTATTCTAAACTCAAGCTTAAACGAGCAAATATTTTTTCCTTTTTTTTTTTTTTTTTTTGAAACAGATACTCTATGAGAAATTATTAAGGAAAAATCCCTAGGAGAAAAAAAATATTTTTTGATTCTTTTTTTTATAGGAAGGATATCTAAAGAATGAACCAAAGAAAAATATGTTGAATTTTCACTACATATGCTGAAAAAGGTTTCGAAACAAGAATGAAAAAGGTAAAAAAAAAATTTTGTATTTTAATTTTTGATTACCTAAAGGAGAAATTCTAATGATAAATAAAAGATAAAGTATGTTTTATTTTCTATGTATAATTTCTTAAAGTTCTAGTAAAAATAGAAAGAATATATTTTTTTTATTTTAATAATTTCTGAAAGAAGAACCTCAAACGAAAATCTTTTTGGCTTTTAAAATCAATATCTTAAAGAAAACTTGTAAAGAGATATCAAAAGAGAAAAATTCCGTTTTTTGAGTTTTTAGTCCTAGTATCCTAATGGAAATATAAAAGCAAAATTATTTTTTTTTGAGTTCTAGATATTAATTTTCTAAAGGAAAAACCAATTCAAAATTTCTTTTTTTTTTAATTTCTAGGAGTAGTATTTCTAAAGAAAATTCTAACGGAAATATAAAAACGCAAAATATCTTTTTTTTAGATTTTTTATTTATAATACATTTTTAAAATATAAAATAGGAAATAATAACAAAAGACTTGATAAACTGTCACGACACGGATTTCTACCCTCGAAAGTCGTGATGGCGCCTACTAATGTAAGCTAGGAAAGCCAATCCTCTAACTACTTACTTTATTATCCATTTATTTCTTTTTAACAAAATAAGGCAATGACGAATGAACAATGGAAATTAGAATTAAGCGGAAGAAAATAATAAAATATTTGCATCTATTACAACTGCTAAAGCCTTAAGCACCCAAAACCTGGTGTCACAGTGTCACAGACGATCTAAGATTTACTACATACACAGTCTGAAGAAAATAACAATACACTGTTTCTGAACATAGGGAAAATGAAACAAGAAATAGGGATAGAGGGAGACGCCAGGGCCTACGGACGCCTACAGGTCTACCATGGATCTCCGCGTGGACTGAAGGTAGCATCCAAACTACGATCCAAGAGTTGCTCCGGGATCTACACATAATGCAGAGTGTAGTATCAGCACAACCGACCCTATGTGCTGGTAAGTGCCTAGCCTAACCTCGGTGAAGCAGTGATGAGGCTAGGACCAGACTACCAAATAACCTGAGCAATTCAATATATACAGTGGAAAAGAAATACAGAAATAAACAGTTTAGTATGGGAGGGGAAGCATGATGCGGGGAGTTATCAATTCCAAATAGAAAGAAAACCGGTAAATGGAAGAAACAATATATATCTCGGATGTCAACAAAGAATCATAAATCAATAAATGCAGGGCATCGCCCTTCGTGCTTTTACTCTCGTCCTCACCAAGCAATCATATAATCAAAATGTGCACGTCATTATCGTTCGTGCTTTTACTCTCTTTCCTCACCATATGATCAATATAATCGGCACGGAAGGGTACATTATGCGGGACAACATCACCCTTCATGCTTTACACTCTTTCCTCTCAATTATATACGGCATCATCATTCGTGCCTTGCACTCTTTGCTCACAAAAATAATTCACGGCATCACTCGTCGTGCTTTAACTCTCTTCCTCACCCAAACAACAATTACAAACAATAAGGCAAGGGAATAAATGAAATTACAATAAAAATCCCGACAAGGGAACAACAACTCAACAATTAAATCCCGGCAAGGGAACAACATCAATAACATCAATATCCCGGCAAGGGAGATAACAAATAAAACTACAATAGCCCGGCAAAGGGCGCAAAATAATGATTCTCTTCTCTTTCTCACTTTTACTTCACAACTCGAGCCAATGCTCTAGAGGTTCAATTATCACTTATACTTTCACAATTCGTTACACAACTTGAGACAACGCTCCTCAATGTTCATAGGTCATAATTCTTTCCACAACTTTACACAATAAATAGAAATATTCACCAAGGCATGAATATTACAACAAAGTCATGAAATCACAATATAAGACTCACGGGCATGCTTGACACCAACCTATAGATCTCATCACCATGCCTATACATCGTACTCCACAATTACCACATAGAAAATAGGACTCGACTCCTAATCCCTCAAGCAAAGTTTAGAACAAACACTTACCTCGATACCACGAACACAATTCACGATTCAACTATAGCTTTACCCCTTGATTCCACTGCCAATTCGTTTGTATCTAGTCACAAGTTACATAATTACATTAATAAATACTAAATGAATCAATTCGAATGCATGAAAATGAGTTTTCCAAAGTTTTGCCCAAAAAGTCAAAAATCGCCCCCAGGCCCACATGGTCAAAGCCCGATTACCCATTCTCCCAGAACCCAAATACATAATTTGTTTTGAAATTGGACCTCAAATCGAACTCCAAATCTCTAATTTTTGAAAAACCTAGGTTCAAGCCAAAACACCCAATTTTCCCCATGAAAATCATTAATTTTAAGTTCAAATCATGTTAAAAGATGTTAATGATTGAAGAAAACTAGTTAAAAACGACTTACAATTGATTTGGAGAAGAAGAAGCCTTTGAAAAATCACCCTAGTGTGTTTATATTTTGAGAGAATATGAAAAATGGGTTAAAATTCGTCTAAGTATAAAAGTTGCAGGTCTCAGATGTGGGAATTGAGAACAGGGGTTCGTAATTGCGAAACAGGGCTCGCATTTGTGAACCCTTCTGGAAAATTGGACTTTCGCATTTGTGAAAGGGAGCCCTTGCGTTTGCGAGGTCGGAATTACGAAGAAAAACTCGCAATTGCGAGATAAGGAAGGCCTAGGCTGGTTCGCATTTGCGACCAAGCCCTCGCATTTGCGATGAAACCTGCAATTTTCTAAGTTCAAAATGCACATGTGGCCTATCCAAAACTCACCCGAGCCCTCGGGGCTCCAAACCAAATATACACCCAACCTCAAAAACATCCTACGGACTTATTCATGTACTCAAATCACCAAAATAACATCATGAACATCGAATTAAACCTCAAGATCAATGAAATTTCTCAAAATTTCTTTAAACATCAAATTTGCATTTAAGGTCCGAATCACATCAAATGGATTCTGTTTCTTACCAAACTTCACAGAATTATCTTAAATTATATATAAGACATGTATCGGGCACCGGAACCAAAATACGGGCCCGATACCATCAAGTTTTAATCAAAATTTATTTCCAAACCTTATAAACAATTTCAGAAAATAATTTTCTTCAAGAATTCATTTCTCGGGCTTGGGACCTCGGAATTCGATTTTGGGCATACACCCAAGTCCTATATTTTCTTACGGACCCTCCGGGACCGTCCAATAATGGGTCTGGGTCCGTTTATCCAAAATGTTGATCGAAGTTAAATTAATTCATTTTATAGCCAAAAATTATCATTTTTCATAGATTTTCACATATAGGCTTTCCAGCAATGCGCCCGGACTGTGCACGCAAATCAAGGTGATGCTAAAAGAGGTTTTTAAGGCCTCTAAATGTAGAATTTAATGTAAAAAGATCATCACATTCTCCACATCTAAAAAATTGTTCGTCCTCGAATGGACAGAAGGAGGAAGTACCTGAGTCGGGGAAAAGATATGGATAACGGATCCGCATATCGGACTCGGACTCCCAGGTCAATGCCTCAGAAGGCTGACGTCTCCACTGAACATGATCAGAAGGAAAACTCTTCGATCTCAACTGGCGAACCTGCCGGTCTAGAAAAGCTATCGGCTCCTCCTCATACGGCAAGTCCTTGTCTAACTGGACAGTGCTGAAATCTAACGCATGGGATGGATCGACGTGATACTTCCGAAGCATGGACACATGAAACACTGGATGTACGGCTGATACGCTCGGTGACAATGCAAGTCTACAAGACACCTCTCCCACTCAATCAAGAATCTCAAACAGGCCAATGAACCTAGAGCTAAGCTTGCCCTTCTTCCCAAATCTCATCATGCCCTTCATAGGCGACAATTGAAGCAATACCCGCTCATCGACCATAAATGCCAAATCACGAACCTTGCAGTCGGCGTAACTCTTTTGCCTGGGCTGAGCTGTACGAAGCCTATCCTGATCTTGTCCAAGGCATCCTGAACCATATCCATACCCAACAACCGAGCCTCTCCCGGCTCAAACCATCCGACTAGAGACCGACACCGCCTACCATATAAAGCCTCATAAGGAGCCATCCGAATACTAGACTGGTAGTTGTTGTTGTAGGCAAACTGCGCTAAAGGAAAAAACTGATCCCACGAGCCTCCAAAGTCAATGACACAAACTCAGAGAATATCCTCCAAAATCTGAATGGTCCGCTCGGACTACCCGTCCTTCTGAGGATGAAACATTGTGCTCAAGTCAACCCGCGTGCCCAACTCTCTCTGAATTTCCCTCCAGAAGCATGAGGTAAATTACGTGCTTCGGTCTGAAAAGATAGACGCAGGCACACCATGAAGGCGAACAATATCCCGAATATAGATATCAGCTAGCCTCTCAGAAGAATAGGAGACTGCCACAGGAATGAAATGTGCTGAATTGGTCAGCCTATCAACAATAACCCACACTGCATCGAACTTCCTCTGAGTCCGTAGGAGTCCAACAACGAAGTCCATAGTGATACGCTCCCACTTCCACTCAGGAATCTCAATCTTCTGGAACAAACCACCAGGCCTCTAATGCTTGTAACATGCTGACAATTTAGATACCAAGCCATCTATGCAACAATATCTTTCTTCATTCTCCTCCACCAATAATGCTGCCGCAAATCCTGATACATCTTTACGGTGCCCTGATGAATAGAGTACCAGGAACTATGGGCCTCCTCTAAAATCAACTCTCGAAGCCCATTCACATTAGGCACACAAACTCGACCCTGCAATCTCAAAACCACATCATCACCTAAGGTAACCTGCTTGGCACCTTCATGTTGCACCATGTCTCTAAGGACACACAAATAAGGATCATCATACTGCCGATCTCGAATACGCTCCAATAATGAAGAACGATCGACTGTGCAAGCTAACATACGGCTGGTCTCAGAAACATCCAACCTCACGAACTGATTGGCAAAAGCCTGAACATCCAAAGCAAGAGGCCTCTCACCAACCGAAATATAAGCAAGACTGCCCATACTGGATGACTTCCTACTCAAAGCATCGGCCACCATATTGGCCTTTCCTGGATGATACAAGATGGTGATATCATAATCCTTCAACAACTCCAACTACCTCCCCTGCCTCAAATTCAACTCTTTTTGCTTGAACAAATACTGAATACTCTTGTGATTTGTGAACACCTCACATGCCACGCCATACAAATAATGCCTCCAAATCTTTAACGCGTGAACAATGGCTGCCAAATCCAAATCATGAACTGGATAGTTCTTCTCATGAATCTTCAACTGCCGCGAAGCATAGGCAGTGACCTTGCCATCCTGCATCAACACTGCACCAAGTACAATACGAGATACATCACAATAAATTGTATAAAGCTCTGAACCTGTGGGCAAAACCAACACCGGTGCCGTAGTCAGAGCTGTCTTGAGATTCTAAAAGATCGCCTCACACTTGTCCGACCACCTGAACTAGGCACCCTTCTTGGTTAACCTGGTCATCAGGGTCGCGATAGATGAAAACCCCTTCACGAACCAATGATAGTAGCCTGTCAATCCTAAGAAACTCCGAATCTCTATAGTTGATGCTGGTCTAGGCCAGTTCTTAACTGCCTCAATCTTCTTCAGATCAACCTGAATACCCTCTGCTGATACAACATGACCTAAAAGTGTAACTAAACTCAAGCAGAACTCACACTTCGAGAACTTAGCATATAACTGACTATCCCTCAAGGTCTGAAGAACCACTCTAAAATGATGCTCATGCTCCTCTCGGCTGCGGGAATATATCAAAATATCATCAGTGAAGACTATCACGAACGAATCCAAGTAAGGCCAAAACACTCGGTTTATCAAATCCATAAAAGTTGTTAGGGCATTTGTTAACCCGAATGACATCACCAAGAACTCATAATGCCCGTACCGAGTGCGAAAAGCTATCTTAGGGACATCAGATACCCGAATCCTCAATGTGGTAGCCAGATCTCAAGTCAATCTTCGAAAATACCTTGGAACCTTGAAGCTGATCAAACAAATCATCAATCCTTGGCAATGGATACTTATTCTTGATTGTAACCTTGTTCAACTACCGGTAATCAATATATATTCTCATCGATCCATCCTTTTTCTTAACAAACAACACTGGTGTACCCCAAGGAGAAACACTCGGCCTAATAAAACCCTTCTCAAGCAAGTCTTGCAACTGCTCCATCAACTCTTTCAACTCAGGCGGGGCCATACGATACAGTGGGATAGAAATAGGCTGAGTGCCCGGAGCCAAATCAATGCAAAAGTCAATATCCCTGTCGGGTGGCATACCCGGCAGGTCTGAAGAGAAAACCTCAGGAAACTTACGAACAACGGGCATAGAATCAATAGATGGAACCTCAGCACTAGAATTACAAACATAGGCCAAATAGGCCAAACACCCCTTCTCGACCATATGCCGAGCCTTCACATAAGAGATAACACTACCAGTAGAATGACCATGAGTCCTTCTCCACTTTAAACGAGGTAAACCCTGTAAGGCTAAGGTCACAGTTCTGGCATTGTGAGCATGTAATTTTTGCCCTATATGAATTACTACCATAAATTCAAAATAAAACAACTTCTTTTCATTATTTGCAATTTTATGGATTTTGGTAGCATTTCTTGTTAATTATTTGCATTTGTTTGTGCATGTTTATTATTGTTTAATTCATAAAAAATACAAAAAAAAGTTGGAATTTGCATGTAGGGTTAATGTCACATTTTAGGGTTAATTAGTGATCAATACTACAAAAGATAATAAAGAAAATAATAAAATAATTCATTTTGCATTTTTTACTATTAATTGTTGAATTTGTCATGAGTCTACTTTAAATTAGGACTTAATCAATTTTTAGGAACTAATTAGCTTAGTCTTGGGAATTAATTTGGATTTTTTTATTAAATTTTGAAAAGGAAAAAGGGATTTAATTTGTTTTGTTTGAAAAAAGAAAAGGGAAAACTAATAAATAAACTGGTCCACGATTTTTGGGACAACTTTGCTCAGCCCAAATGAGGCCCTTCCCCAAACTAACGCCAATACCAGGCCCAAACCCCAAGCCACCCGGCCTGCCCTTTGGATAGGCGAAACGACGTCGTTTGGCGTCGATTAGATCCAGGTCATCCATTTTCCTTGATCCAACGGTTAGAATTCATCCCCCCATTTTACATAAAAGTGTAATAAACACTTTATGCAATCAGAGACCAAAATGTCCCCTTCTTCATCCCCCCCCCCCAACACCACCGTCTCTGTCGTCCCTCCGCCCTAAGCCACCGGCCGAAAATCACCGCCGTCGGCGGCCAACCTCCATTTCCTTCCAAAATTACACCCTGAACTCCCCTCATCCCCCTCTTTCCAAATATACATTCAACTCCCTTCGAATCATCCCGAATCCTTTCGAATTTTAGATCGAAATTTCGACCCCAAAAGCCTAATCTGTCAAACGGCGTCCAAAGTCACACTAGGGCTCCGTCTTCACCTCCCCATCGTCAAGCCATCATTATTCCCCCTCAAAACCCGTTGAAACACCTCAAATTCCCTAACCCTAGTCGCTGCCTTTGGGCTCTGGTGGCGGCGCCGCCTCTCCAAACCCTACCAAACTCACATCCTACACTCTCCTCACCCTCTTTTACCTGAACCACCAAACCTTTTTCCCCAAATACAACCGAAATTTGTAAGATTTTAGATCTAGGGTTCAGAAGAATCAACCTATTTTGGGGATTTCAAGTGCACAACTGATTCTGAATTAATGTTGCAGGCCTATTTCAGACGAAATAGACATACAACATTAATTGAAAATCAATTTCGACGGGTCAGCCATGTTAAGTCTAAAGTCAGTAAGCTTTTCTTCTTGTTTTTATTATTTTTTTTCTTTGTTCTCATGAGTTTTGGTTTTTGTTAGTTTGATTCGTGCTTCTGTTGATAATTGAATCTTGTTTTAATTTCTGCGTGGTTTAAATTTTTAGTCTAGTTTAATCCTAATCTAACTGTTGTTCTACTTCTGTTATTTTAAACGTTTAGGCATGCTTTTGATTATTCATTTCTTATGTGAATCAATTCTGTAGATTTTTCGGAGGCATTAATTTCCTGATTTTTGTTGTTCTTGCTCATCTTAGTGTCTCATTCTTTTTAAGATTGATTTAGGGTTGGTTTGGTTTGATTATAATTTGAGTCTCATATTGATTTTTCTTCCAATATAGACAGTGTTTTGTTTGTTGTTTGACTCCCGTTAGCTAATAGTAGTTTGTAATTCAAATAGCTAGTTAAGTGCTAGGATTTGTTATAGATTTTATTTGGCTGATTAATTTTCTTAGAATAATTAGTTTAACTATAGTTAGTTAGACAAGTTGTTTGGTTAGTTAATAGGGCTGAGGGTAGGTTAGTAATTTCAGAATAGGCTAAGGGGTAATTGGGGTAGTTCAAGGGCATGGAATTTTTCAAATAATTGAATTGGAAGCTCTAGGACATTCTAGATGAGTTTCAAATTAGAATTTTTATAACTTAGGGGTGTAACTTGGGTAGCAAGTCAGGAAGTAAGGGATTAATGATCAATTTCTGAAATAAAAAAGGGGGGAAAATGGGGAATGAGTTCCAGAACTTTCTGCCCCTATTTTTGCCTATATAAGGCAGCCTTTAGTGCCTTGTTTGACAAGTTTGGAAGCCACAAAAATTCCCCCCAAAAATATTCTTCAAGTTTCATAAAGCTGAAATTTGAATTTCAAATCCAAACTCTCAAGATTTAGATCTTCAAAAACCAAAAACAAAAAAAGATAATACAGAAAACTCAAAAGAAAAACACTGTCCTATTAAGATTTTCAGATAAATCTCAAGCTATAGTGATAGCTTTACATTTTCTAGTACGAGATCTGGTTGTGGAAATTTTCAAAGTATTCTTAGTTTAATTTCAAGTAATTTTGGGGTCAATCAAGCTGTGTTTTGTCATCTCTTGGTTGTTGTATCTCTATAGTTTGCTCCTGGATTTTTGAGAGGTTGTTTGGTTCAAAAGTGCTCCTGTTGTTACTGGCAAATGACTGCTGCTGACCTATTTTCTTCTTATTCAATTCAATATTCCAGGTACATAATCTAAAGTTGATCTGCTATATTTTCTCAAGCAAACATGGGAATAAAAATTGATGATTGATCCCTGCTGAATTTGCATTGTGTCATTAGCCTCCTGTATTTTGAAGTAGTTGCATAGTTCAATAGTTATAACCATTGTATTTTAAAATGAAAACTGGACTGGACTGGAATGTATAATTAGGACTGTTTTGGGATTGTTGCACTGTCGTGGATAGGTTGTATAACTGAACTGTAGAGCTGAGTTTAGATTACAATAGCTTGTAGGTTGGTTATGATGTTTGTTTTGACTGTTTCGAGCTGCTAGGATAGTGCTTTGATTTTAACATGACCTAATCTAGTGTCCAATGGTGATCGATTTAGCTAGAAATAACTGTTCAAGTTTCAGGTCAGCCAAATGGCAAATATGCTCATATAGATAAACTTGTTATGAACTGTTAAGTTTAGCATGCTGATTCAGGAAAAATGAAAATCATATTTCGATAAAATAGGAACTTTGAGTTCGATGTTAGGCTAATTCAGTGTTGTTTTCTGAAAGGTTTCGTTAATTTGAATCTGAAAAGCAAATCTAGAATTAACTTCATAATTGTACTGGATTTGAACCTTTCTATTGATTATTCCAGCTGACGGATCTAATTGTTTGAGGTTTTTGTTTATAATTCTGTTTGGGCTTACTCATAAGCCAAGGTTGGGCAGCCCACACCACTTCTGTTGAGCTCCAACCTGCTGATGCCAGGCTTAAACCCAGGCCTGCTTGTTCTACCCAATTGGGCTTACCTCGAGGCCCAAAGGTGGATAGTGGTAACCGATGATTTACCTTATGCTACTGGGTTCAATGATGAAGCCCACATGTCATCTAGTACTGAAATAATTACCATTGGGATTGGACTGTATTTGTAATCCAATGTGTTAAAATTTTTCTTTTTCAAGTTAAAATTCCATGATACAAATCTGCCCGAACTACGCTGGTTTGATTCTCACCGGATGTGAGATACGTAGGCAGCCCTCATCGGGTCCTACCATCCCTTTTCAAAAATAGCCAAATAATGTCAAATTTTTAAAATTTTGTCAACATAAGTCGGGTGACGCCATTCTTGTTAAAAATAAGCCGAATGTCCCCAAAAGAGCGCCGGAAGGCTATTTTTGCAAGAACGGCCACCCTGAGTCATTTTAAAATGGTTTGCGGGCACAGTCTTAAAATCTCCCTTTCGAAAGTGCTGAAGGGCCGTATTCGCAAAACCGAGTCTTTGTTTTCTTAAATAATTTTTTTGAAAAATAGCCACTTTGCTTTTTAAGTCAAAATAAGCCATTACATGGCCAGTTTTCTTTAAATAGTCACAGTTGACATTAAAACCTTCTCAGTCTTGCGCAGGCCCATGGCGATGCCGAGTGATGCCCCGTGGATCCCAGGATTTGAAGCTTTTATGTATTCATAGTCATCGAGTCTGTATTTTGTTTTTAAGTCTGTTTTGTAATTTTTTCCCTTTTAGAAAAATAAATAGTCTAGTATCACTTGTAATTGGCGTCTATTAATGAAGATTTGAAAAAATCCCAAAACATTATCTCTTTATTTTTGCATTTAATTTGCAAGAACTACGCTTGGTCTGATTCATGCGGGGTCATGATACGTAAGCAATCTTCATAGGATTCGACCGTAACCAAAAAAAGGAAAGAAAAGAGAGGAAAAACGACGAAAAGGAAAAAAGAAAAGAAAAGAGCGGAAAAACAAGAAAGATGGAGAGAATAGGAACAAGAGAAGACAAAGGCAAGAGTGAAAAGAAGAAAAAAAGGAAAACAAAGAAAGGGAAAGTTTGCAATTGGAAATAAGGAAAGTCTGGATGACGCATGCAGCCAAGCAAAGGCATAATAGAAAACCGTTAACTGCTTAGGTGCATTAATTCCCCAAAAGGGCGGCTATCTATTTGTTAATGCTCTAACCACTAACAAAGTTGTTGTTGATGATGAGTTCAGGCAGGTGGTTTAGTTGGTTGGAATCCTGGCAACCCATTCCTACAACACCCGGTCAAAAAATAAACTGACATGACTGGCCAAGAATTAGATACCAGTATCGTTGACCCGTCAAAAGAGGTAGAAGTGGTGGATGTCAAAGCAATGAGGGAAGAGATGTATAAGTTGAGGCAGCAGATGGCCGAGATGCATCAGGCCTGGGCTGAGGGTCAGCCAACGCCAGTTTATCCCGCCAATCCAGCATATATCCCACCTTTGGCTCAATCTCAGGAGCCTCCTACTGTGAATTCATCTCCAGCTTTCCCTTTCTACCAACAGAATTATGGCACCACCTCCTATCCTCCCCAAGCTCCACCACCCAAGCAAAACCCTCCTCCACCAATCACCCATGTCTTTGTGGCGCCTCCACCTGCCACATTGCAAAGATCTTCCAGTGAACCATTATTTCAAACTCACGACAGCCAGTACTACCCTCCTGAGCCTACCTTTAAAGCTCCTGAACCATATTCCTACACTCCTCACTTTGAGCTCCCAGTGGAAACTGACAAGCCGCTTAAGAATCCGGAACGGGAAGAGATGTTTCGAGAAGTAAAAAGCCTGGAGCAATCCTTCAGGAATATGCAAGGATTGGGTGGCCAAGTCAGTGTGGCCTACAAAGATTTGTATCTGTTCCCGGATGTTCAGTTACCAGCAGGGTTCAAAATGCCTAAGTTTGATCTGTATGACGGACATGGTGACCCGGTTGCCCACCTGAGGGGATTCTACAGCAAAATGAGAGGGGCAGGTGGAAAAGATGAGTTATTGATGGTGTACTTCAGCCAGAGTCTCAGTGGGTCTGCTTTGGAGTGGTATACACGACAGGACCATGGTAGGTGGTATACCTGGGATGACTTGGCACAAGCATTTGCCTGCCATTTTCAGTACAATCTAGAAATTATTCCAGATTGCCTGTCACTGATAAAACTTGAGAAGAAACCCGGGGAGAGCTTCAGGGAGTATGGGTTCCGCTGGAGAGAACAGGCCGCAAGGGTCGACCCTCCGATGAAAGAAAGCGAGATGGTTGATAACGTTTTGTAGGCTTTGGAGCCGACTTACTTTGGTCACTTGGTGTCAGCAGTGGGAAAAACTTTCAACGAGGTAGTGAAAATGGGAAGCATGGTGGAAGAGGGGCTTAAATCCAACAAGATTATGAGCTATTCGGCAATCAAGGCAACTACCCAGGCTATCCAGAGCGGCACTGGAGGAGTATCGGGAAAGAAAAAGAAAGAAGATGTGGCGGTAGAACTTGCTCCAGGGGCCCATCACCATATTACCATCAACCTCGACCCTGTCCCCAAACCTACCCCCACACTCCACAGCACTATTACCCACCCCATGATCCCTACTTCTCTATCCACCATGCCCAAATGTACTCCCAATATCCTACCATACGCAATGGCACGCACCCACCCCACAAAATACTTACCCAACTCAAAACACCTACCCACCTCCCAGAGCCTACAGGAATCCCCCTGGAGCGGGTTTACGGGCCGGCCAAAATTTCAAGCAAGAGAGGGCACAGAAGCAAGAAACTTTCACCCCCTTGGAAGAGTCATATGCAAACTTATTTGAGAAACTAAAGCATTATAACCTGATTGCACCGATTCTTCCAAATCATGTGGACAAGCGTGCAAGAAGCTTTGACCCTTCTAAAAGGTGTGGATACCATTCCAATGCCCAGGGGCACGATGTCAAAAGTTTCCAGGATTTGAAAAGAGAGATAGAAAGAATGATTCAGGAAGGGGTAATTGCGGTCCAGGATAGTGCCACCCAGAACGTTGCACAGAATCCTTTGCCTGCACCTGATGATGCACATTTTGTGGAAGAGATCCGTGGTGACAAGGAGTATGAGAATCCTCTCGAAAACTTTTTGAATGAAGTCAATGATATTGAAATTGGTGACGGTTCCAGCAATTTTTATGGGCAATCCAGTGGCTAAGATGTCGAGTTTGGTGATTGGAAAGACGCTCCATCTCTTGGTGAGCTAGAGTGAAGTTTTGGTGGTTTATTTTGTTGTCATTTCTATTTTCCAGGTTATTTTCAGGGTTGTAATCCGGACATTATCTTGTGACTCAAACCCTTTTATCTTTTTACTTTGCTTTGTTTGTCTAGTCGCAATAGCTTGTTTAGTGTTGTCTAGGTTTGTTTGTTTGTTCTGTTGTTTAAACATTTCCCCGTCAGTCTAATGCAATTCTCCATTTCCCACCGTTTCTAGTCATTTTGTTTAGTTTTCTTCTCCTTTTACAATTCTTTCCATGCTGGTTCTAGTGACATGACTTGCACGCATAATTCTCAGCCTGGTTTACAATTCAGTTTAGTAATGAAGCAATGAAACAATGTTGAAGATGTAGGGACATTCAAGGGAAATAAGTAAGGGAATTTTGAGATCATTTTGAGCCCAAATTATGTGAAACTAGGGGGAGATAGAACAGAAGGAAATACTGTTGAAATGCATTATGACGCTTCAGTTTGAAGCCAAAGGCAAGTTTGCCCAAAATTTACAGAGGTCGTTCGTGGTACTGGTTTGTTACCCAATGGTGCTGGGTAATTGACAAATATATGAGGCAAATATGTGAAAATGGTTATTAATTCTGGTGCAATTAAAGATGTTACATATGTTTTCCTCAGCTTGTTTAATTGTGTAGTTTGTACTTGGCATATTTTGGAGATTGGAATGACGAAGGCATTTTGTTCTGCTATCCAGACACTTTATCTTTCGTTACCCCTTTTGAGCCTCAGTTATTTTCTTTCATACCCCTCTTTCGGAATCAATAACAAAACTCGTAAGCCCGAGCGGGGAAAGTAAGTGAAGAAACAAGAGAAAAGAGAAAAAAAAAGAAAAAAAAAAGAAAAGAGAAAAAAAAAAGAATGAAAAGAAGAGAAATGAAAAGAAAGAAAGGAAAAGTGGAAGAAAGGAAAGATCGCAACAACGAAGTAGTGTTATAGCCTGAACTACGTTTGACTTGATCCCGAAAGGGTACGTAGGCAACCTCTCTCTGAGGTTCAGTCACACCAAAATAAAAGTCCAGAGTCCCCCAAGAAAGAAACTGGGGAAGACATTGTGGTTGTTGTGGGAAATCTCATTCCGAAAGTTGTAATTTTGAACCCATGTTGAATTGTTTTGAGCCTTTGATACCATTTCTTTCTAGTCCTACCCAAAGCCCACATTATGGTCCAAAGGAAGACCTTCTGATCAGTCTTCGAGAGATGCCAAGTCAAGCGAGCAGAGGTGAATCATATCAAGGGCCACACTCCAGTCCAAATGAAGGAAATGAAGAATGAGAGAGTCGTGTTGATGAGAACCACCACGGGTACCCCAAGGCGATGAAAGATGAGAAAAATAAAAAATGAGAGAGTCTTATTGGTGAAAACCTTTACAGGCACCATAAGGCGACGGTGAGACGAGAGAAAAACCAAAATGATAGAGGCTTAATGGTGAAAACCCTACCGGCACCACAAGTCGAATAAGGACTGTGAATCAGATCGGGCAAGCGGAGTATTGAAACCCAGTTTCACGGCGAAAAGGTACAACAAGAGCCAAACATTAGATTTGCTAAACAGAATAGGCTGCAGGTGCATGTCAAGGTCGTTAGAGTCAGTATCCGCACACGCTAGGTTTCTACCCTGTAGTTTTCTTGTTAGGAATCATCTCTCTCATTGTCCTCCTACTATGTTCCTTTTGTCCTGTTTACTTCCTCCTCTTGAGTCTGTCTGGTCGTAACAAGTGAGAAATGACTTCAAAATCTGCCACCAAGCTTTCCAATTGAACAAAATAGGACCTGGTGAACACATCAAAGCATCAAGTTAGGAACAAACAGCAGGCACACTGAGTTGGCAACAATCAACATGCTTTGGGATCCTTGTGAAATTCAAAGGCTTGGTATATATCAATTCATGACCAACGCAACAAATAAAAGGTATGGGGTTTGAACGGAGAAGAGGTATATTCTGTGACAAAGGAAGTGTTTAGTCCAGAAACAAGAAAGGTCTTCGAGTGGGAATCAGTTATCATGACAAGTAAAGGAGCAATAGACCTCAAGGCCGAGGCCAGTAGTTAAGTTAAGAAAGAACAGCATGCGCAATGAGGGGGCAACAAGTGTCCTGCTTCGGGATTCGTATGAGACAGAAAGGTTGAGAGATGCCAGGTCATGCAATGCAACAAATGGAGGATATCGGGCCGCCTTCAAAGTTCAGGGCCACAAACTAACCACCACATTTTAAACTCATAAGTTTTCTTTGTTTGAAACAGGAACAAAGCAATGCAAGAAAGTTGGTTCAACAGTAAGGGAAAAAGAAAAGAAAGAAAAAGAAAAGGAAGAAGAGGAGAGCCGACGAAAGGGAAGTTTCTCAAATCTTTGCCTTTGCCGGTCTTGCTAGGGTGCATAAAATGTTGCCATTGCTTTTCACAATTTTTCCTCCTAGGATAAAAGTCCTAGTCTGATGGATTTTCCTCCAGGTCAACATCTTATTCTGATGAATCTTTCTCCTAAGGTAGAAAACCTAGTCTGATGAAATTTCTCCTAGGATCAAAATCTTAATCTGATGAATCTTTCTCCTAAGATAAAAATCTTAGTCGGATGAGTCTTTCTCCTAAGATAGAATACCTGGTCTGACGAATTTTCTCCTAGGATCTAAATCTTAGTATGATGAATCTTTCTCCTAAGATAGAAACCCTAGTCTGATGAACTTTCTCCTAGGATCTACATCTTAGTCTGATGAATCTTTCTCCTAAGATCAAAATCTTAGTCGGATGAATCTTTCTCCTAAGATAGAAGTCCTAATCTGATGAATCTGCTAGTCAAATGTCTTTAGCTTTACTCACAGGAGACGTACATGCCAATCAAGTCTTCAGTCTTATGCTCATCATTGCATCAATAGCTTAGGTGATTTACATTTTTCTAACAACTCACAAATCTTCCCAGCCACCAAACTAGGGCAGAAAATTTTCTTTGTTTGTCTATTTTGTTGAAGTCAGGAGCCCACCTGGAGAACAAGGGAATACATTTCAAGTTCAGCAGTCAGGCGCCCACCTGGAGAACAAGGGAATACGTTTCAAGTTCAGCAATCAGGCACCCACCTGGAGAACAAGGGAAGTACAATTCAATTTTTAATATTTGATAACATGTTGTACCCAGCCACTAAACTGGGGTAGAAAATTTTCTTTGTTTGTCTATTTTTGTTGCAGTCAGGAGCACACCTGGAGAACAAGGGAATACTTTTCAAAGTTCGGCAATCAGGAGCCCGCCTGGAGAACAAGGGAATACTTTTCAAGTTCAACAATCAAGAGCCCGCCTAGAGAATAGAGGCATATATTTCAAATTTCAGCTGTTCAATCAGGAGCCCGCCTAGAGAATAGAGGCATATATTTCAAATTTCAGCAGTCAAGCATCACTCGGAGGAATATCAAACATCTCCGATCACAATGCAAGGCAACAACGCAAGAATTCCATCAGAAGAATACAAGTTTAAGGCAACACAAGAGCAAGTTTGAAGACATAGATAGGACCTTTTTGTAATTCATAGATCATAGCTTAGGCTAGCTTCTTTTTATTTTGACACGGTGTAATAAGGAGGTCAGCGAGCAGTAGCAGCAGCAACAGCAGTGAAATCACAGCTCCCGGTAGTCCCAGCTACCAAACCTTCCCGAACTACACTGACCTGATTCCTTTTTAGCCAAGGATATGTAGGCAACCTTTGAAGTAAGGTGCGGTCAAATCTTTCAAAAATGCTTCACACGGAATATTCAAATGGGCAAAAATCGCTCGTATTTGCTCACTTATCTTTGCGCGAAAACTCTTCATGTTTCCGGGCAAAGAGGGGCAGTTGTGAGCACGTGATTTTTTTCCTATATGAATTACTCCCATAAATTCAAAACAAAACAACTTCTTTTCATTATTTGCAACTTTATGGATTTTGGTGGCATTTTTTGTTAATTGTTTGCATTTGTTTGTGGATGTTTTTTATTGTTTAATTCATGAAAAATACAAAAAATACTTGGCATTTGGACGTAGGGTTAATGTCACATTTTAGGATTAATTAGCGATCAATACTACAAAAGATAATAAAGAAAATAACAAAATAATTTATTTTGCATTTTCTACTATTAATTGTTGAATTTGTCATGAGTCTACTTTAAATTTGGACTTAATCAATTTTTAGGAATTAATTAGCTTAGTCTTGGAAATTAATTTGGATTTTTTTTTAATTAAATTTTGAAAAGGAAAAAAGGGATTTAATTTGTTTTGTTTGAAAAAAGAAAAGGGAAAACTAATAAATAAGCTGGTCCACGGTTTTTGGGCCAACTTTGCTCAGCCCAAATGAGGCCCTTCCCCAAACCAAGCCAATACCAGGCCCAAACCCCAAGCCACCCGACCTTCCCTTTGGATAGGCGAAACGACACCGTTTGGCGTCGATTAGATCCAGGCCATCCATTTTTCTTGATCCAACAGTTAGAATTCATCCCCCCATTTTACATAAAAGTGTAATAAACACTTTATGCAATCAAAGACCAAAATGTCACCTTCATCGTACCCCCACCCCCCTAACACCACCGTCTCCGTCGTCCCTCCGCCCTAAGCCGCCGGCCGGAAATCGCCGCCACCGGCGGCCAACCTCCATTTCCTTCCAAAATTACACTCTAAACTCCCCTCTTCCCCCTCTTTCCAAATATACATTCAACTCTGTTCGAATCATCCCCAATCCTTTCGAATTTTAGATCGAAATTTTGACCCCAAAAACCTAATCTGTCAAACGGCGTCAAAAGTCACGCTAGGGCTCCGTCTTCACCTCCCCATCGTCAAGCCATCATTATTCCCCCTCAAAACCCGTTAAAACACCTCAAATTCCCTAACCCTAGCCACCGCCTTTGGGCTCTGGTGGCAGCGCCGCCTCCCCAAACCTTACCAAACTCACATCCTACACTCTCCTCACCCTCCTTTACCTGAACCACCAAACCTTTTTCCCCAAATACAATCGGAATTTGTAAGCTTTTAGATCTAGGGTTCAGAAGAATCAACCTGTTTTGGGGATTCCAAGTGCACAATTGATTCTGAATTAATGTTGCAGGCCTATTTCAGACGAAATAGACATGCAACATTAATTGAAAATCAATTTCGACGGGTCAGCCATGTTAAGTCTGAAGTCAGTAAGTTTTTCTTCTTATTTTTATTTTTTTCTCATGAGTTTTGGTTTTTGTTAGTTTGATTCATGCTTCTGTTGATAATTGAATCTTGTTTTAATTTCTGCATGGTTTAAATTTTTAGTCTAGTTTAATCCTAATCTAACTGTTGTTCTACTTCTGTTAGTTTAAATGTTTAGGCATGCTTTTGATTATTCATTTCTTATGTGAATCAATTCTGTAGATTTTTCGCAGGCATTAATTTCCTGATTTTTGTTGTTCTTGCTCATCTTAGTGTCTCATTCTTTTTAAGATTGATTTAGGGTTGGTTTGGTTTGATTATAATTTGAGTCTCATATTGATTTTTCTTCCGATATAGACAGTGTTTTGTTTGTTGTTTGACTCCCGTTAGCTAATAGTAGTTTGTAATTCAAATAGCTAGATAAGTGCTAGGATTTGTTATAGATTTTGTTTCGCTGACTAATTTTCTTAGAATAATTAGTTTAACTATAGTTAGTTAGACAAGTTGTTTGGTTATTTAATAGGGCTGAGGGTAGGTTAGTAATTTCAGAATAAGCTAAGGGGTAATTGGGGTAGTTCAAGGGCATGGAATTTTTCAAATAACTGAATTGGAAGCTCTAGGACATTCTAGATGAGTTTCAAATTAGAATTTTTATAACTTAGGGGTGTAACTTGGGTAGCAAGTCAGGAAGTAAGGGATAAATGACCAATTTCTGAAATAAAAAAGGGGGAAAATGGGGAATGAGTTCCACAACTTTCTGCCCCTATTTTTGCCTATATAAGGCAACCTTTAGTGCCTTGTTTGACAAGTTTGGAAGCCACAAAAATCCCCCCCAAAAATATTCTTCAAGTTTCATAGATCTGAAATTTGAATTTCAAATCTAAACTCTCTAGATTTAGATCTTCAAAAACCAAAAACAAAAAAAGATAATACAGAAAACTCAAAGAAAAATACTGTCCTGTTGAGATTTTCAGCTAAATCTCAAGCTGTAGTGATAGCTTTACATTTTCTAGTACGAGATCTGGTTGTGGAAATTTTCAAAGTGTTCCTAGTTTAATTTCAATTATTTTTGGGGTCAATCAAGCTGTGTTTTGTCATCTCTTGGGTGCTGTATCTCTATAGTTTGCTCCTGGATTTTTGAGAGGCTGTTTGGTTCAAAAGTGCTCCTGTTGTTGCTGCCTAACGACTGTTGCTGACCTATTTTCTTCTTATTCAATTCAATATTCCAGGTACATAATCTAAAGCTGATCTGCTGTATTTTCTCAAGCAAACATGGGAATAAAAATTGATGATTGATCCCTGCTGAAGTTGCATTGTGTCATTAGCCTCCTGTATTTTGAAGTAGTTGCATAGTTCAGTAGTTATAACCTTTGTATTTTAAAATGAAAACAGGACTGGACTGGAATGTATCATTAGGACTGTTTTGGGAGTGTTGCACTATTGTAGATAGGTTGTATAACTGAACTGCAGAGCTGGGTTTAGATTACAATAGCTTATAGGTTGGTTATGATGTTTGTTTTGACTGTTTCGAGCTGCTAGGATAGTGCTTTCATTTTAGCATGACCTAATCTAGTTTCCAATGGTAATCGATTTAGCTAGAAATAACTGTTCAAGTTTCAGGTCAGCAAAATGGCAAATATGCTCATATAGATAAACTTGTTATTAACTGTTAAGTTTAGCATGCTGATTCAGGAAAAATGAAAATCATATTAAGATAAAATAGGAACTTTGAGTTCGATGTTAGGCAAATTCAGTGTTGTTCTCTAAAAGGTTTCGCTAATTTGAATCTGAAAAGCAAATCTAGAATTAACTTCATAATTGTACTGGATTTGAACCTTTCTATTGATTATTCCAGTTGACGGATCTAATTGTTTGAGGTTTTTGTTTATAATTCTATTTGGGCTTACTCATAAGCCAAGGTTGGGCAGCCCACACCACTTCTGTTGAGCTCCAACCTGCTGATGCCAGGCTTAAACCCAGGCCTGCTTGTTCTACCCAATTGGGCTTGCCTCGAGGCCCAAAGGTAGATAGTGGTCACCGATGATTTACCTTATGCTACTGGGCTCAATGATGAAGCCCACATGTCATCTAGTACTGAAATAATTACCATTGGGATTGGACTGTATTTGAAATCCAATGTGTTAAAATTTGAAATTCTTTTCTTTTTCAAGTTAAAATTCCATGATACAAATTTGGACCTTCGGGTTAGGTAGCGGGTCCAAACTAAAAGGCTTGCCCTTTTGTTTGGGCCCGGACTTGGACTTGAAGCCCGACTTTTATAATATTAAGCAACTAGGATTCTTTAGAGATAAATTTAAATAGAAAATCATGGTTTACTTTAGGACTTGCCTTTTAAATAAAAATGAGACGAGCCTCGCCGAACAAACTATATAGATTGCGGGCCCTTATTAAATGCTTCATTAAAAATACCTAGAATTTGGGGCGTGCCGTCTAGCAAATTTCACGGCCTCCCACAAAGATAATAACCTGTTAGTCGCTTTAGGTGCACTTTAAATAATTTTACTTTCTTAAATACGGGTGTGCATTTTATGCAACCCAAATCCAAATCCCAAAACGTTGAATAAGAATGTTTTGAGGATCCCGGTGCATTTCATGTGACGTGCTCCGAAAATACGTTTTTAAAACGACGTTCACTTTCTTAAAAATTGATTGGAAGTGGTAACTAATTCTAAAATTGCACTATAGGTTTTAACATGTATAGAAATCAGATTGTTAGCCAAATATAGCAGTTGAGCGACCGTGCTAGAACAACAGAACTCGGGAGTGCCTAAACCCTTCTCCTAGGTTAACAGAATTCCTTACTCGAATTTCTGATTCGCGACTGTAATACAGAGTCAAAACCTTTCCTCGATTCGGGATTCAAACCGTTGACTTGGGACACCATAAATCTCTCAAGTGGCGACTCTGAAGCTTTTAATAAACGGATCCCGTTTCGATTGTCCTTTAATTAGAAAAACTCCTTTTATTATGCCCTTCACGGGGTGTAGTAGCGAAAAAAGGAGGTGTGACAGGCATGACAGTCCAAGATAGTGTGGTAACGTGATGACCAATCCATCCCCAATATGACATCAAAATCAACCATGTCCAGAAGAAGCAAATCCACACGAGTCTCAAGACCTCCAATCACAACTATACATGCACGATGGACTTGATCTACCACAATAGAATCACCTACCTGTGTAGACACATAAACATGAGCACTCAAAGAATCACTAGGCATGACCAGATACGGTGCAAAATAAGATTACACATACGAGTATGTAGACCATGGATCAAATAACACTGAAGTATCTCTATCACAAACCAAAACGATACCTGTAATAACTGCATCGGAAGCCTCAGCCTCAGCCTCGGGCCTGGATGGAAGAGCATAACATCGGGGCTAGGCCTACCACCCTGAACTACATCTCTGGGACGGCCTGCTGCTAGCTGGCCTCCACCTCTAATACCTCTACCTCCACCTCTAGCACCTCTACCCCTACCTCTAGCTGGTTGGGCAGGGTCTGGATCACTCAATGCCTGAACCATGACACGGAACCCTGATGCTGAGAGCTGCTCAGTGCTCGAGGGAAAAACCTAGCAATGTGACACATGTCACTACAAGTGTAACAAGCCCTCAACTGCTGAGACTGCTGACCCTGATAACCTGAATAACCACCTCGAAAGCTCTGAAGCAGCGATACACTAATAGGAGCTGGTGGTGCACTATAGGACTGCTGATCAGAATACTGCATCTGAGGACCACGGCCACCTGAAGTACCGTGAAAAACCTAGAGTGCTGACTGAAAAGGCCTAGGAGGATGGCCTCTACCATATGAATCCCTACCTCCCGACGAGGTACCACTGAATCGGCCTGAATGACGAGGCCTCTTGTCTGACCCATAACAATGTCCCTGCGATAGAACCATCTCAACTCTCCGGGCCACATTGGCCACCTCCGGGAAACATATCTCACTCCCAATCTCCCTAGCCAGCTGAAGACGAATCGGCTGAATAAGTCCATCAATGAATCTCATCACCCTCTCTATCTTGGTGGGAAGTATGATAAGGCATGACGAGCCAAGTCAATGAATCTACTCTCATACTAGGTAACAGTCATAAAAACCTGCTGGAGACGCTCAAACTGCCTCTGATAGGCCTCTCTCTGAGTCATAGGGTGAAACTTCTCCATAAATAGTTGGGTAAACTGCTCCCAAGTCAAAGTTGGTGATCCGGCTGGTCTAGCCAAGCAATAATCTCTCCACCAAGTCTTGGCAGATCCAGACAAGCGAAAAGTAGAAAAATCGACCATATTTGTCTCTACTATCCCCATGTTCCTGAGAACCTCATGACAGCTGTCTAAGTGATCTTGGGGTTCCTCAGAAGATACACCGCTGAACGTAGTAGTGAAGAGCTTGGTAAACCTGTCCAATCTCCACAAAGCATCGGCAGACATAGCTGCTCCATCACTGGCCTGGGCTACCACACCCGGCTGAACTGCTCTAATTGGCTGAACTACTGGAGTTTGAAATAGGGGAGCTACCTGCTCCGGAGCGCGAGTAGCAGGAGTCTGGGCTACTCCACCAGCCTGAAAGACAGCTGGTGCTACATGAAGCAAACTTACCCTGGTGACACTCTCCATAAGGCCCACTAGACGGACCAGAGCATCTTGAAATACTAGGGTAGCAATAAACCCATCCGGGACCTGAGCTAGGCCTACCGGAACTACTGGGGCCAGAACCTCATCATCAAAGTCGTCTTGAGGCTCCGTTGCTAGTGCTGCTACCCTGGGCTGAGCTCTACCCCTACCCCGGCCTCTAGTATGGCCTCGGCCTCGCCCTCTACCCTGCGTAGGAGCCGCTGCTGGGGGCTCAGGCTGCTGGTCAGCGAACGAGAAAGCGCGCGTTCTCAGCATCTGCAAGAGAACATAATAGAAATTCAATTAGCATTGAGAAACCAAACCGCACGACAAGAAAGAAAATACGTGAAATTTTTTCTAACTCTGCAGCCTCTGGGGTATAAATACAGATGTCTCTGTACCGATCCCTCAGACTCTACTAAGCTTGTTTGTGAACTGTGAGACTCGTGTAACCTAGAGCTCTGATACCAACTTGTCACGACCCAGATTTTCCACCCTCGGAAGTCATGATGGCGCATACTAATGTGAGCTAGGCAAGTCAATCCTCTAACTACTTACTTTATTATCCATTTATTTCTTTTTAACAAACATAAGGTGATGACGAATGAATAGCGAAAATTAGAATTAAGTGGAACAAAATAATAAAATGTTTGCATCTATTACAACTGCTAAAGCCTTAAGCAACCAAAACCTGGTGTCATAGTGTCACAGACAGTCTAAGATTTACTACATACACAGCCTGAAGAAAATAACAATACACTGGTTCTGAACATAAGTAAAATGAAATAGGAAATAGGGATAGAGGGAGATGTCAGAGCCTGCGAACGCCTGCAGGTCTACCTTGGATCTCCGCGTGGACTGAAGGTAGCCTCCAAACTACGGTCTAAGAGTTTCTCCAGGATCTACACATAGTACAAAGTGTAGTATCAACACAACCAGCCCCATGAGCTGGTAAGTGTCTAGCCTAACCTCGGCGAAGTAGTGACGAGCCTAGGACCAGACTACCAAATAACCTGTGCAATTCAATATACACAGCAGAAAAGAAATACAGAAATAAACAGTCAAGTATGGGAGGGAAAGCATGCTGCGGGGAGTTATCAATTCCGAATAGAAAGACAACCGGTAAATAGAAGAAACAATATATATCTCGGACGTCAAAAAAGAATCAGAAATCAATAAATGCACGGAATCACCCTTCGTGCTTTTACTCTCGTCCTCACCAAGCAATCATATAATGAAAATGTACATGGCATCACCCTTCATGCTTTTACTCTCTTTCCTCACCATATAATCAATATAATCGGCACAGAATGGTACATTGTGCGGCATGGCATCCCCTTTCGTGCATTAACTTTCTTCTTTACCCAAACAACAATTACAAACATTAGGGCAAGGGAATAAATGAAATTATAATAAAAATCCTGGTAAGGGAATAACAACTCAACAATTAAATCCCAGCAAGGGAACAACATCAATAACATCAACATCCCGGCCAGGGAGATAACAAACAACAATAGCCCGGCAAAGGGGGCAACATAATGATTCTCTTCTTTTTCTCACTTCTACTTCACAATTCACTTCACAACTCGAGCCAATGCTCTAGAGGTTCAATTATCACTTACACTTTCACAATTCGTTACACAACTTTAGCCAACGCTCCTCAATGTTCATAGGTCACAATTCTTTCCACAATTTACACAACAAATAAAAATCTTCACCAAGGCATGAATATTACAACGAAGTCATGAAATCACAATATAAGACTCACGGGCATGCTAGATGCCAACGTATAGATACTCGTCACCATGCCTATACGTCGTACTCCACAATTACCACATAGCAAATAGGACTCGACTCCTAATCCCTCAAGCTAAGGTTAGACCAAACACTTACCTCGATGCCACGAACACAATTCATGATTCAACTATAGCTTTACCCCTTGATTCCACCGCCAATTCGCTCGTATCTAGTCATAAGTTACTTAATTACATCAATAAACGCTAAATAAATCAATTTGAATGCATGACAACGCGTTTTTCAAACTTTTGCACAAAAGGTCAAAAATCGCCCCTGGGCACACATGGTCAAAACTCGAGGTTTGCACCAAAACTCGATTACCCATTCCCCCACGAACCCAAATATATAGTTTATTTTGAAATCGGACCTCAAATCAAGGTCCAAATCCCCAATTTTGAAAAACCTAGGTTCTACCCAAAACACCCAATTTTCCCCATGAAAATCATTGATTTTAAGTTGAAATCATGTTAAAAGATATTAATGATTGAAGAAAACTAGTTAAAAATGACCTACAATTGATTTGGAGAAGAAGAAGCCTTTGAAAAATCTCCCTAGTGTGTTTATGTTTTGAGAGAATATGAAAAATGGGTTAAAATTCATCTAAGTATAAAAGTTGCAGGTCTAATATGTGAGAATTGCGAACAGGGGTTCACAATTGCGAACCTCGACCTCTGCTATTATGGGAATTGCGAAATAGGGCTCGCATTTGCGAACCCTTCAGGAAATATGGACTTGCGCATTTGCGAAGGGGACCCCTCGCATTTGTGAGCTCAGAATTGCGAAGAACAACTTGCATTTGCGAGATAAGGCAGGCCTAGGCTGGCTCACATTTGCGACCAAGCCCTTGCATTTGCGATATCACATTTGCGAGACAGGCTTCGCATCCTGACCATACCAGCAATGGAACCTGCAATTTTCTAAATTCAAAATGTACCCCGTGGCCTACCCAAAACTCACCCGAGCCCTCGGGTCTCCAAACCAAATATACACCCAACCTCAAAAACATCCTACAGACTTATTCATTTATTCAAATCACCAAAATAACATCATGAACATCGAATTAAATCTCAAGATCAATAAAATTTCTCAAAACTTCTTTAAACATCAAATTTGCATTTAAGGTCCGAATCACGTCAAATGGATTTCGTTTCTTATCAAACTTCACAGAATTATCTTAAATCATATATAAGACCTGTACCGGGCATCGGAACCCAAATACGGGCCCGATACCATCAAGTTTTAATCAAAATTCATTTCGAAACCTTATAAACAATTTTAGAAAATAATTTTCTTCAAAAATTTATTTCTCGGGATTGGGACCTCCGAATTCGATTCTGGGCATACGCCCAAGTCACATATTTTCTTATGGACCCTCCGGGACTATCCAATCACGGGTCTAGGTCCATTTACCCAAAATATTGACTGAAATCAAATTAATTCATTTTATAGCCAAAATTTATCATTTTTCACAGATTTTCACATATAGGCTTTCCGACTATGAGCTTAGACTGTGCACGCAAATCGAGGTGATACTAAAAGAGATTTTTAATGCCTTAGAGTGCATAATTTAATTGAAAAATGGGTCATCACACAAACTTAACTAGACTATGACAGACTCTAGCATCAACTAAATGACTGAATACTACTATACAGGACAAGAAAGTAAAACATGAACAATAGACTCAAAAACATAAAAAGGCTCCTCAGGCAGCTCCTGAATGCAGTGGTCCTGGGGTATCTGTCATGCTCAAATTTCGATAAGTAGATCCACACATGTATGAGAAAATTAGACCAAATACAGTTAAACACCTAAAACACTATGAGAGACGATAACACTTCTTATTGGACACATGCAAGACATGATTGAAGCTATTTTTCTAAATTTAACCTATGTGGTTAAAAGTGGCAAAAAATGCAAGATTTGGCTAAGTCCCGGCGAAGCCAAGAACCTAAACTCACTAGGAAGACCAGACCCTATGTGGGTTGCCTGCGTATCCTGCCCCGAGAGACGAGAATCAGGTTCGCATAGTTCGGGCAGATTGAATACGGGAAAGAAATAATACAACTAATTTAAAGAAAAATATTTTTTTGTCTTTTTCTTGAAAATGATAAAACATGTAAAATCTTTTTGGATTTTCTTTTTCCATTTTTTGATTTTTTTTTTGAAAAAAATGATGGGAAAGTACAAAATCTTTTTGGATTTTCTTTTTATTTTTAATTTTGGTCTTTAGTGCATCTTATTTCTATTAAGCGGGGCGGCAGTTGTTAAATAAAAAGGTGGCGCCATTCCCGCTAAAGAAAAAGTAATTCTTCATCCAATCTCTATTCCAGATTCTGGTCTTACCAAGTCACCTTTCTCTAAGGCTAAATATCTAAATAGCTAAATATCCTCGTACTCTTTTTTCCTATTTTCTTTATTCTTTTATGTCGAGCTTCCGAAAGCCACTGGGGAGGGAGAATGAACGATCGACTGCTAAAGATCTTGAATAAAGCATTGATAGCTTTGCAGAGGAGAAAAACTTCTATTCTTCTCGAAGGAGTTCCTTGCATGTCTTGAAAAAAGCGTGAAAGAAAATTATAATTCGGCCCACTTGATTTATTTTTTACACGTCACCCTCTTTTTTTATTTATCCCCAATCCTCATTGGTCCGCCAAATGACCCATTTTGCCCTTGAGGATTGCAAGATGTAGCATATAGAATGCATCAGGATGATCTTTTATTTTTTTGGGTACACCTGTCCTAGACGAACCCAACCTCTGTGTTGAGTCCCCAAAGTCAAATTCACATAATGCAAACAAATGTTCCTACTAAGGATCTGGCATGAGGCTTAGTTATTCTAGGTTTAAAACCTGGGAGTAGTATTCTAGACCTGGCTTACCTGAGTGGACAACTCGAGCCGAGGGAAGCAGCGTACCGGTAACCAAAGATCATCCGGCTTTGAAACTTGTCTGAACCTTGTTCTAAATTAGGGTATGACACTAATAGAAGAGAAGTCACGCCAGCGTTTGCTTCCCAGAAGATTAGAAGATAGGAGTTTCGGAGCAGTTTATATACAGTTCAAATAATATCAAAGCGGTAAAAAGCGACATTTAGCACATTAGGCCCAAACACGTAAAAATTAGATAATAAATAAAAGCCAACTATAACAATTATTCTAAGCTCGAATTCTAAACCCTGAACCAGAAGTTCTGGGTTCTTATCCCCAGCAAAGTCGCCAGAGCTGTCACACCTTATTTTTCTACCACATGAAGCGGTATAGGGGAGTTTTATTTCAATTTAAGTGACAATCAAAACGGAATTATTTATATAAGTTCAGAGTCACCACTTGGGATAATTTATGGTGTCATAAATCACCGGTTTAAAATCTCGAATCGAGGAAGGGTTGACTCTTATTTACAGTTTGCGAACACAAAAATTCGGGTAAGGAATTATATTAATCCAAGAGAAGGTGTTAGGCATTCCCGAGTTCCGTGATTTTAACATGGTCGCTCAACTGTTATTATTTGCCTAATTATCTGATTTATAAAACATTTTTGAAACAAATGTGCATTTATCCCTTTTAAATCGCTTTTAGTAATTCAATTGTTATACAGCTAACTATTTGATTACACGTTGTGAATCATATCACGAAAACCGTATCCACGATCCGCAACATGTTTATTTTATCAACACGATTAAATTAGGGACGGGTCACATAAATGTTTCCCCGAATTTTAGAAAATAAGCATCACAAATACGTCACGAAAATCGTACCCGTAGCTATGATAATTTATTTAATTAACGCGCCTAAAGCAAACTACAAAAGTTCAAGACATTTTCTACACTAATTAAGATATTGATGTGAGGGCCATAAACTAAGTGATCGAATGGTACACCTCAATTTCATTAAAGGAAAAGCATTTAACTACGGATGATCATATTTAAAACTAATTTGAAATTAAGTATCGCAACTACGCCATGGGAACCGCACTCGCAATTGTGCTATTTTAATTACGTGCCTAAGATAAAATATGAGGGGTCACATGAAATGCATGCCCGAATTGAGATTTATGTATCGTGACTATGCCACGGAAACCGTACCATGGCCACGATGAAATAAAATATTTCATAATCTCATTTCCGTAGGTAGAAATTTTAATTAATTTCCTTTTCACTGTACTTATGTCAATAATTGGAATTACCGAATTCAAATGAGGAGTGAACAATTTTAAGGATAGAGGTCACTCAGTTATCAGATAGGATACATCTACTCAGAGGTAGGAAACAGTTAGTAGTAAAACAATTAACACTTGAACGTTGATTTTATGTAGATGACTTTTAAGATCTTAATAACATGCATATGAATCCTACCATAGTGAACCTCGCTCAATTGTGATTGACATTAATTCTGCTTAAAGTATACGCACCAAATAAGTTAGATTAAGGAAAACCACTTCTGCTCAAGTGAGTTTAAATCCAACTTTACTTATACTTCTTAAGCGTAAATTCAGATTAAACCAAACTCTTATACCTCATTCTCAAACCAATGATTCACTGCCCAACAGTAGAGAATAATGCACACAAAAGAAACAAGAATCAGATAGCAACCCCAAATTTAAATTCACTTTGACATTGAATAACATAGAGGATAAAGAATCGGACAACCAAACAATTATTAATTCATTTTCAGGCAACGAGATAGAAGAGATGGACCTTGATGAAGCCTTTCAACTAATTCTACTCGAAAGCAATTACAGACAAACTGCAATCAAAGCCGAATGAACTGAACTTGGACGGCACCTCAACTCAATCGGCCTCTATATTTGGAATCCATGATTGAAGGAAGGAACTGGAATTGTGTCGTCTTATTCCCTTTTTTTTTTTAAACTGGAATCAAAACAGAACATGTCATGTGCGATTAATCTCAAAGGGGACAGACAGCAGCCGTAGAGTGGAAACCCGGATCGAAAACCTTGACTGAAATTGCACAGGTCTGGAAAACCTCAATAATCGAGCAGCAAATTCCAACCTCAAAACTTCCTGGAAATCCAAATTTTTAGAATCCTTTTCTTGGTTATGAGATCTGATTGTTTTTTTTTTTTTGGAAAATGGGTGGCTGATTGTCCTTTGGTTGCTGCTCTGCTTCAGCTGGAATTGGTTTCCGGCGAGTTCAACGGATAGGAAATGAGGCGTTAGGTTGTGTACGTGTGCTCTGTCGTTAAAGCTCTTAGGATTTCTAGGTTTTTTTTTTGGGTATCAAAGCTGAAGAGAAGCTCTCGTTGCTTCTCTATTTTGTGTGGTCTCTGTTAAGAAGAAGCCATGGGAAATGGCTACTTCACTCTGAGGAAGATCAAGATCGACAAGGGGGTGTGGGGTCTATTTTTGGAGGGTCAGCGGCGATCTTTGCTCTCTAGGTCTAGGGTCTAGAACCTAGGTTAGTTTTAGAGTGTATATGTATAGGGTGTTGAAGCTTAGATCTTAGGGTTAGCTATTTGGTATTGGGCTTAGGTTATTTGGCCTTTAAAATTGGGTCCAACACTAAAATGGACTATAAAATTTATCAAGATGAGATAAACCAACCTAAAACTAACTCTTACTTCTGAAATTATATACAATTTGTAACAATATAAAACTAATATTAATTGATCAAAATAAACTATATTAAAATATGAAACTACTTTTGTGTTTCAAGATTATATAAAAATAAAAATAAGGTGCTATTTTTGTATATTTTTTATTTAAATTTATGAAAGATACGTAAACTAAAATATTTTTTTTCGTAATCTTTATTTTTATGACAAAATAAAGTAAAAGAGTAAATTAGTTAAAATAGCGATATTAGGCCTAAACTAAATATTTACATGCTAAAATATAGAAAATCTTGGTAAGTGAATATATAGAGTTATATGTATTGTTTAGACCAATTTTAGTAACTCATTATTTCTTTGGTTATGCAGTAAAAACGAGCAACTTGATGGTTATGTCCTTACTGAATTGCACGAAGACGACGTATTTACTCTAGATCTGGCATATGCGCAGAGTCAGGAAGAGAATAGTGATTATGACAATAATGCCGACGATTATGGAGATGACACACCCTTCCCTAACGAGGGTTATGATGAGGAGGAAGAGAATACCAAACCTGATTTGATGAGGGAGCATGCTCCACCTCCCATTAGACCAAGAGTGTACGAGTCTCACGTGTCATTTTATTCAATTCATATTCCCTACCTTAATCATTTGCCAAGTATGATGGATGTGAATGCCCTCACAAGGGATATTGACGAAATTCGAATAGCAATATGGGATGAATCTAGACCAACGGTGCTGTCAAAGGGCATGCTTTTTCCTGATAAGGTGCACCTAATCAGGGTGGTAAAAATGTACAGCGTAAAAGAGTGTCGTGAGATAATGGTATGGGAGTCATCTCCGGATGTATACAAGGTTGTTTGTCGTAGATGGTTTACGGGTTATAATTGGATGCTGCGTGTGAGTAAGAAGAAAATAAATATGTGGGTTGTGGTTAAATGCATTGGCACCCACAATTGTGAAATGGAAACATTCAGCGGGAATCACTTTAACTTGAATGTTGACTTGATTTCTCTTGTCTTGATGCCACACATTGAAGCCTCCATAAGATACAAGATCAAAGAGTATATTACATTTGTCCACCGAGAATATGGGTGTAATATTACAAAAAGAAAGGCAGTTCTCGGGTGCAAATATGCGTTTGAAATTGTTTATGGTGAATGGGATAAGCCATTTGCATCTCTATTCAGGTACATGCCCGCATTGCAACACTTTAACCCTGGTGTTGTTGAATGAATCTTGAGTGGAGTCCGGGAATATCAGAATATATATTCAAATACGTGTTCAGGATATTTAAACCAGCAATTGATGGTTTTGTGCATTGCCGGCCAATAATATCTATAGACGTCACTCAAGTCTATGAAAAGTATGATATTAAGTTATTGATCGTCGTTGCAATAGATGCGAATGGACAAATATTTCACCTAGATTTAGCTATTTGTTCCAATAAAAGCCAAAAGATGTGGAGGTTATTTTTGAACCGCCTGAAGGAGCACGTTAACAAACGACGTTCATGCATTTTAAGTTCTGTATAGCATTTGCCTGAATGGCAGGAACCGTATGCATACCACTGTTACTATGTGAGGCACCTGAAAGCCAATTTCCAGAAGGCACATCCCAACAAGGACTTGCATGATTTAATGTGGATGGCTGCAACTGATCACCAGGAGTGCAAATTCAGGAGGTGCATGGAATCGATCAGGTAGGAAGATGAAAGAGCCTATCATTGGTTGATACGACAAGAGCTTGACAAGTGGACATTGCATGCGGATGGTGGCGGACAATAGGGAACCATGACTACAAATGTGTCAGAGTCTATCAACGGGTTATTGAAGTCTGCACGTGAATTGCTTGTCAGAGCCATAGTGCGGATGTCATTCAAGCAGATGGCGGAGAACTTCCACGTCCTGTAGCGTGATAGTGGCCTCGCCAATGGGCAAATGGAATGTGTGTGTCTTTAGTCGCCACCGCTCTATCAAAGCTGTTATCAACAACCGATCCAACGTCAGTCGACCGATTTCAATGATCCTATAAAAACACGTATCATACAGGCGTCTGACTACACGAGGATGGACTTGGCGGTCCTTAAGAAAGTCTCACATATCGTCTATTCTCCTAGAATATAAAGTCTGGGCCAATAACTGCCCCTCCAATATGTAGGAAGACCTATGCTCGACCGGTAGCTGTAGTAGCTCTAGGGAGGCAGGTTCCGGATGAAAAGGCGGAACCTCCATGACGACTACTTTAAATTGAATAAAATTAATTACATTATTTTTCTTTTTCATTTCTTAAATATATTGCTTTAAATTTTAAATTTTATTCGATATTTTTACAATGTAGTTAATTAGGTTGATACATTTCAATATTATAATTTTATATTTTATATGTTAGTTTTATTATTTTATACGTTATTTTTATTATTTTATATGTTTGTTATTTATTCACCTATTTTTTACTTTATATGATTTAATTATTCAATATTTACATTTTGGTTTCGTACACAATATTTGAGGAACAGTAACACCAATGTATCCTGAATTTTTATGTTCATGATGAGAAAATTTGTCCAACTCAACAGGTCTATTATTTATATGTTAGTTTATTATTGTATATATTAGTTTTATTATTTAATATATTAATTTTATTATTTAATATGTTAGTTTTATTATTTTTTATATATTTATTTGTTTCTCACAGACTTATGTTTTACTATACTAAAGTTAAATAATTAATTTTCATAACTATATAAAACTCAATCATTAAATATTCACATATTGGTTTCGGACACAATATTTGAGGCCGAGTAGCACTAATGTATCCTGAATTCTTATGTTCTTATGTTTGTTGACTATAATTGGAGATACTTTGTGTTCGAATATCAGCTTTTTGACATATTTTTTAGGAATAAGAGAAACTTAAATTATTAAGTTCTACAACTACAAGGATAATACGTTAAAGGGCACTATGTTTTACTACGTTAAAAGGTCACTACATTAAAATACGAGCACTACATTAGGCCATAAAATACCACTACAGAAAACTAAAGTGCAATTTATCTAGTTTACTAGTCCTTTAGCAAATAAATAATCTAAATCGGATAAAAATAATAAATAAATTTAATCACAAAACAATCACAAAATATTATATACCATAGTAAAAAGTAACTAATTAAAATTTTTTAACAACTAATAATAATTTCTCTATTTTACGAATTTTTTTAGCACACTAGTACTATAGTTCGAAAAACAACAAATTAGTTAAATCGCTAAACTATTACAAAATAACATAGACCATATAAAAACAATTAATATGTATTTTTTATACAAGTTTTAATAAAAGCTAAGCTGAAATACCTCGATTTAAGATTTTTTAGAACGTTGAAGATTTTGTGATTTGGAGCCGAAACAAGCAACAATGTCCGAGATAACGCCTTAGCAAGCATGTGGGACCGAGAATCTTTACTTTTTGTGGG
>MU780294.1:11182-22088 GCA_026770625.1 Nicotiana glauca | reverse complement strand
ACAATTGGGGAAATCATAACTCTAGACCTCCTTAATCTTGTCTCTAACCCTTAGTATATTTAGTTGTTAATTTAGTATTTTAATTTGTTAGTTAATTATTTAAACACAAGAATCTAAATATCTATAAATTAGAAATTGTTCAAGCTTGTCTTCTTAGTAATAGTGAACAACTGTAGCTAAACCTTAGTTCTCTGTGAGATTCGATTCCGGACTTGTAAATCGGATTATATTTGCAGCGACCGCATTATTCTTTTTATAAGACATAGTTGGGCGTGATCATGTAGTCAAAAGATTTATATGTCATAATGTATCCATTAACAATGGCAATGTCTAGTGTTATTTGTGATATACATGTTAGGTTGCCACATAATCCAAAGTGACTCAGAGTCACTTATTTGGAAAGTGGCTTGCTGCCACATAATCCCTTTTTTGGGGAATTTAAACGTTATCCAATAATCAATTAGGTAATATCTTGTTACCCGGTAATTAATTAATTACCCGCATAATTTAAAAATTATCTCAAATTACTTAAAGATCTACTATATTTTAATACATTTTATGTACCCTACTATAATGGTCATGTGGTACTATATATAATAAATACATACATTATTATTTCATCAAAATATCCATATAAAAATACATATATTTTCTCAACTTATAATTTTTTTAATCACGTATAAAGAGGGAAAAAATTTTCGTATTCTTACCTTCTTTTCTCGTGAAAAATAATTTATATCTTTACAATAAAGAAAGTCTCATAATCTTTCTTATATTATGCATATAATTTAAAACATATTCGAAAGTAATAATATTAATAATTATATAAAATTATATTATTTTTTTTCCAATCTATTTTACAAAAAATATTTCATTCAAAATACCATATCAAATATATATATAATGGTATCAAGTTTGTTAAACTTACGGAGTGTAACACTCGGGTTCCGTGGTTCTAGCAAGGTCGCTCAACTGTCATATTCGGCTTAATTATCTGATTTTAATACATGTTTATCCTATAGTGCAATTTAAAGATATTTACCGCTTTTAATTAATTTTAAGGAATGTTGAACGTCGTTTAAAACGTGCTTTTGGATCACGTCACATGAAATGCATCTGGATCCGAAACATATTTTATTCAACGTTTTGTGATTTGGATTTGGGTCACATGAAATGCACACCCGAGTTTAGAAAGTTAAAATTATTAAAGAATGCGCCTAAAGTGACTAACGCGTTGTTAACTTTGTGGGAGGCTATGAAAATTTGCTAAATGGCACGTCCTGAGTTCTAAGTATTTTAAGAAATAATTAAAGAGGGCCACGCGGTTTGTGAATTTTGTTTGGCACGGCGCACCTCAATTTATTTTTTAAAGGACATTCTAAAGATGAACTATTATTATCTATTAAGGATTGTCTCTACAAAACTTAATTAATTAGCATTGTTAATTGACTACTATTAAAAGCATTCAAGAAAACTTGGGCCTCAAGATCAAGTTCAAATTTAAACAAGAAGATCTTTATTTATTGAAGATCCCTTAATTCAAATTTGTTACTTAACTTAAAAGGCCCAAAACCTGCATTATAAATTTAAATCCCTAGCCTTAAGTAAGGCTTTCAGCACAATGGGCTTCAAAATTGGCCCAAGAAGAAGGAGAATTCATTCAGCCTTATAAAGGGTTGAAGGTACTTTGGCCTGCTATTATAACTGGGCCCAGACCTCATCTAAACAAGAGGCTGTACTGCCTTGGCTCATAAATTAGCCCAAGTCTGCTACTGATTTTATTTGGATTTGCTAACAATTTTTTTTTTAACAAATAAACAATTTATTGTAAGCTAAGGCGTGCCAACCTTTCAATTCAAATATCACACACAATTCAATTTGTTTGTATACTGATAATTCTGGAATTTTGACAGCCATTTAATCTTAATTAATACACCTTAAAACAAACTTGGCCATGGCCTGGGACCTGGAAGTAGCTACTGAAACTCTCGATTTTTACATACTCATTTCTAGGCCATTGCTTTTAAAAGCAGCTCATGAACTCCTAAACTAATATGAGATACAACGCAGAGGTAAAATACCCTACTGTTTTGAATTGTGGATGAACTATTTTGGGTTTTTCCTTTTCAACAAATACATGACAAGCAAACTATAGTAATTAGCACATTTAAGCTACAATATCTGATCAATTTCACATCATACCTATAATTTCTGGACTCCATTTCTAAATAACACATTATTTCAGTTTTTAATCTCAAACTAGCATAATAGGAAAACTGGAATTAACTATACTATAGCTAACATTATTACTAGATACTCACATAAGTCTAAAAAAATAGTCTAAAACGTCCAGTTATTACAAATCAATGTCTTTACTATACTAGGTATTTAAACTAAAGCAGAACAATGGAAAATTTATAGGAGAAAAACAGGCTGTATTTCATCATTTCTTCAAACACTCAGTCCTACATTTGCTTATTCAACTCCTCATACATCATTAGAGGCAAAAAGAGTACCTGGAAATTAGAACAAATGAAGGGAGCTGAAGGTCAGCTAAACAGCAACAAGCAGCAGCAATAAGACCAGTTTTAAGCCCAAAAATAATATCAAGCAACCCAGGAATTGATTTCAGATGGGCAGTACCAGTAAACAACCAAAACTAAGCTCAAATGAACCCAATTAAACTCGAAATAACCCCCCAGGATCCTCTGAAACTTCAACTACCAAAACACAAGGAAGATTCAAGCCATTTTTCAACCTTAGATAAGCTGGAGTTTTAATTCAAAAATTAGAACTCAATATTACTCTAAGAAAATTCAATGGAATAGTAATTTTCTAGAGTTTTTGGTTGCCTGAAATTTTCAGAGCTTTTCAGTGTTTTTTAATGCTTGCAACTCTGCCTTTGGCCCTAAGTAACAATGCCTTTGTAGGCAAGTTACTAGGGCAAGTTCAGACTTTAGGTTTTTTACCTTTTAGTCCTTTTAGTTTTCTATTTTTAGCTAATTGGACCTTCAATTTATGACTTGTTGGTCAAGTAAGGCTACCAAATTTCTGAATTTCAAATTAGAACCCCAATCTAGAAGGTTCTAGGGGGTTCTATTTCAGTTACTGCAAGATTCTTTTATTGAAATACCTATACTACCCCTGAATTAGTTTTGAAATTACTAACCTAGGTTAACTAACCACAGCCCCTTGGTCAAAAATAACCATGGTTACTTACCCAACCTGGAAATGCCCAACAACAACCAAACAACATTCAATTGAACCAATCCTATTTTTAATCTTGAATTAATTACTAACACTCCAAATTAAACTACTATTGGCAATTATCAATCAAGCAGGAATTTAAGAGAACAAATAAAAATCAATAAATAATACTGAATCATGAATTGAAACTGACTCAATATGAACAAAAAAAGAAATCACCAGAAAACTTAAACAAAAGAACACTGCATGATGCAAAAAAAAATTAAAGCATAAGGAAGAAAACAGAAAAACTAAATCCTAACTAGTTCTAGTAGCAGGGGATTTGAATAATAAAAGAAAAGATAGGAAAACTTACCTATGTAAGATTGAACAAGGGTTGGACTCCGATTCGAGTCTCGAAATGATGTTAAACGTTCGTTCTTTGCCAAGAACAAACAAAAATATTATTTCTAACTCAAATCAAGCTTTGGACTCAAGAAATTGGAGGAGAAATCCTGTAGCTCCCAACTCCAGGGTTCCGCCACTTTTCGATTTGAAATTCGGGGATTTTGGGTAAGATTTGAAGGAAGCTAATCTGGGATTTGGGAAGAGGGGGTCAAGGTGAGTCTGGGGTGTGATTTTGGTTTAGTTTGGAGGCAGCGCCGCCGGACACGACGGAGGCGGCACTAGGGTTTCGCTTGTTCGAGCCGCTTGGATGGGATTTGAAGGAAACGGAGGTCAGATTTGGGAAGGGGAGGTGAAGGGGAGGCAGTGGTAAAAATTTGGGAGAATTTGGACAATCGCCGCCAGCGGAGGCGATTTCCAGCCGGCGGCAGACGGTGGAGGACGACGGCATAACGTCGGGATGAGAGGGGTCTGAGAGATGGTGCGGGTAGGGGGGCTGAGGGGGGTGAGGGCTGTTTGGACATATTCATATTAAACCATGGGAGCTTCAAGACCGTTGGATTAGATAACCTCGACGGTCCTGATTGAAAGCTGCTAAATGACGTCGTTTTGATTGAGGCTTGACCGGGTGGCCTTGGGTTGGCTTAAGACGGGTTTGGTTCTGGGGTTTGGACTAGGTATTTGGGCTGGAATTTAAAAAATGGCCTAATGCTTAACTAATAACAGGCCAGCCTGTTTTCTCTTCTCTTTATTTTCATTTCAATTAATTCTTTTCTTTTATTATTTTTCTTTTCTTTTTTTTTGTTTGACTTTTAAAACCAAATTAAAATTAAACCTCAAAATTAATTCAAACTACCTAATTAAGCTACAATTAAACTAATACTAGTTTAAAGGAAATTAATAAACCTAAAAACCAAAATTAAAACCAAACAAAACAAATCAAAGTTTTTTTTGTGATTTTTGTATTTTTGTACGAACCTAATTACTAATTAGTCTAAAAATATGTAAAATTAAATCCTAAATGTAGATGCAATGTATATTTTTGTATTTTTTATTAATTAAAATGCACAGATAAAATGCAAATAGTTAACACAAAATGCCACGAAAATCCACAAAATTGCAAACACTGAAAGGAATTGTTTTGTTTTGCATTTATGGGAGTAATTCATATAGGGCAAAAATCACGTGCTCACAGTATTTAATACCGTTTTGCAAACTCAGACACCTTTTCCCAAACTAGAAACTTATTAATATTTTTAAATGAAGTTTGGGCTGATTATCTCTATATTATTGTGCCCGAGAGGCTTATGTGATTTTGGACATAGTATGGGATCGGTCTACGCGCCGCAGTGGTATGATATTGATATTGATATGAGGCCGAGGGCCTAGTTGATACCACGAGATGGCTTATTATTACACTTGGATCGTAAGGGGCCCCTCCCGGAGTCTACACACCCCTAGTGAGCGCCATCGATGATAAATAAATGGAGCGGGCTGCACGCCGCAGCGGGTACTGGAGAGTACCGGTCTATGTGTTGCATTGCATATTTGATTGTCATTTACTTATTTATCTGTTGTGGTATTTCCTTAATTGTTTTCATTGATTTACTGATTTATACTATTGGGTTCAAGTTGCTGTATTTATAGAATTACTTTGTGCCTATTCAGGATTTCTTATTCTCAGCCTTTATTTATGTTTATTACTCACTAGGTCGGAGTACTCACATTACTTCCCGCACCTTACGTGCAGATCCAGGTACACCTGAGGTTGTGTGGGGACTTCTCTGCCTAGCATCATATCTGGGAGTATCAAGGTAGCTGCATGTGACGTTCGCAGTCCTGATCTTCCTTCTATCTTATTTACTTTATTTTTGCATTTCTAGAGAACAATATGTAGTAGGTTGATACTCATGTATTAGAGGCTCAGACTTGTGACACCGGATTCTTTGGGCTGTGTAGTTTTTTTATTACTTGGGATTTGCTTGCTTTACTCTATTTCATATATTCAGTATTATGACTTAGTAATTTATCCATGTTAATTAATTCATGAACTGTATCAAAATAGTTAAGGTTATTGAATTGGTCGGGCTTGCCTAGCAGTGTTTTGGGTGCCATCATGACCTGGGTTGGGGTCGTGACATCTGAAGACTCGAATCGATGCTAAATGCTCCAAAGCTAGCCAATAATTATGCAAATCTATTAATATATGCTCAATTACCCATTACAATCATATTTATAACAACTCCTAACCATGATCGAAGAGTTGACAAAAAAAATACCCTCGGGCCCACGTGCCCGGATTCCGAAATTTTTCAAAGAACAAGTTTACCCATAACTCCACAAAGTCAAACATATAATTTACTCTCAATTTCATACTGAAAATCGTGGTCGAATTTCAAGAATATCAATTTTTTAGGTTTTCCTCAAACCCCCAAATTCTACCAATTTACATGTTAAAATCCATACATAATTAATATATTTAACTCAAGATAGGTTGGATTAGCTTACCTTGTCATTGATGATGAAAAATTCCACTTGAAGCTCTCCAAAATCGTCCACACCCAATGAAAAATGGGGAAAAATGACCCCCCCCCCCCCATTTTAAAAGAACCATTCTGCCTCCAGCACTTCCGCACCCGTGGTCCCTTGACCGCTTCTGTGGTTCTGCAGGTGCGGCACTTCTACCACTTCTGCAGATACCTCACCAGGCCTTCCTTTCGCTTCTGCGACTCGATCATCGCAGGTGCGGTCCCACTTCTGCGACTGCATCACTGCATCTGCGGTCCCCTTCACATCTGGTCCTAACCGCATCTGTGGCTCCTCTGGCCGCACTTGCGGCCCAATTCTTGCAGTTGCGGTTATACCAGCAACTTCAACCTTCCAAAAATTTTATTTTCAATCCGTTAACCACCCGGAATCCACCCGAGGCCCCTGGGATCCCAACCAATCATACCAACAAGTCTCAAAACACATTACGGACTTGCTCGAGGCCTAAAATCCTACCAAACAAGGCTGAAACCACGAATCGACCTCTAATCCAAGCTTTATGAACTTTAGAATTTCAAACTTCTACTTTTGGTGTTTAAACCTATCAAATCAGGTCCGATTGACTTTAAATTTTGCACACAAGCCATATTCAACATTACGGACCTACTCCAACTTCTGAAATCGGATTTCGACCCCGATATCAAAAAATCTACTTCTGGTCAAACTTCTCAAAAACCTTCAAACTTCTATCTTTAGCCAAATGACCCCCAAAATGAACCACGGATATCCGAATTCTCTTTCGATCACGCTCCCAACTCTATAATCACCATACAGAGCTACTCCCAGACTCGGAATCCCAAACGGACATCGATAACACTGAAATGCACCAAAATTCTAACTTCCACAATAGGCGCCAAAACGCTCTCAGGTCATCCATAACCTGATCCGAGTGTATGCCCAAGTCCAAAATCATCATACAAACCTACTGGAACCTTCAGATCTCGATTTCGAGGTCGTTTACTCTGAAATCTCATCCTAGTCAATTCTTTCAACTTAAAGCTTCCGAAATGAGAATTTCCTCTATAGGTCTACTCCGAACTTCCCGAAATTCAATTTCGATCGCGCGTACAAGTCACAATGTTTGAATTGAAGCTTCTCATGGCTTCAAACTGCTGAATGGCGCGCTAGAGCTAAATGTGTTAATCGGGCCGGGGTGACCCGCTAACAACCCGGTTCAACCCGGGTCAGCCCGGTCCAGCCCATTACTATAGACTAAGGGCGGGTTGGGACGGGTTAGGTGGGGGCGGGCTTGTAACGTCCCCTTTTTTTTAATGGTTAACCAAACCCGCTCAACCCGTTAAGCCCTTAACGGGTTCTTAACAGGCTACATCCCGGTTTAGCCTGTTAACCCAAAAACATATTTTATTTTATTTTATTTTAAAAATTTTACAGTTGCCAACTGTCAAATACCAAAAAAGACCGTTGGCCAACGTTTATTTCTGCCCAAAATAGCCACTTTTTGGCTTTTTATTTATATTTTAACCCCCCACACCTTATTATTTTTAAATTGCAATTGTAGCCTTTTAAAAACTATAAATACCCCCTTTCTTCTTCATTATTCCTCACAATTCAATTCATTTTCTCTCTAATTCTCTCTCAATTCTCTCATGATAATATTCTCAATTACTCATTATTTCAAGCTTTCAACTTTCAAGTTTCATCAAATATTTAGTTTAGTCATTACAAAAGTATTATTATCATAAATTTCTAATTCAATTATTCAAGTGAAGTGTGGCATCAATTATCAAGTATCAAGTTATCAATTAAATTTTGAGTTTCTACTTTCTATATCAAATTTAGTGCGGCATTCGGGATCCCGGTACACTCGTTCCATACCTTTCTCTTTATTATTTAGAATTATTATTTGAATTTTTTATTTTAAATTACATAATGGATTTATTTAGAGCGTCCAAAAAAGCTTGCACTACTAGTAGAGGTAGTAGTAAGAAAAATTCCAAAAGATTAATAGGTGGTTCTTCTAGTAGTTTTACACATAATTCTGAAAGTTCACCCGAAAATGTAAATGTAGATTATGAGCTACTTCACGAAAATTATGGTATTGATTATGATTTAGATGATATTCAATCACCCGATAATCTTGAAACACCATCATCTACACCCGGTAATGCTAGTCAAATACAAAATATTAGGGGTTGAAGTGCAAGTAAGCCTCCTTTGCCTGTTAAAAAGAATCGAAGATTAAGAAGTAGGTGTTTGAATTTTTTAATAGACTAGAAAATAAGAAAAATTATGTAAAATTTAAAATATGTAAGGAAGTTTATAAACATGAGCCCTATAAGAATGGGGGAACGGGTCAAATTCGTAGGCACGTGGAAAAAACTCACCCTATTGATTAGGGAGTAGGTGATGAAGGTGGGCAACAAAAATTTAACCCGATCACTGGAGGGGTTAATGGGTAAATACGATATTAAAAAAGACCGTGAAGAATTAGCTAAAATGATTGTTTTAGGTTGTTTACCTTTTAGTTTTACTTCTTCACCATATCTTGTTACTTATATTCAATGAATTTATAACCCTATGTTTAAAGGTATTCTTAAAAGTACTTGTAGATCTGATATCTTTAGGCTTTATGGACAATATCAGACATATATACGTTATTTGTTCGCCAGTCTTTCTTATAGAGTTTCTCTTACTTCTGATATTGGTCGTGCTGTAAATGGAAATGATTGTTTAACTGTTACATGCTATTGGATAGATGATAATTTTTGTATGCAAAAACGTATTATTGCTTTTAAATATGATGAAGATCAAAGTCACACCGGTGCATTAATAAGTAATACTATCCATGAAGTTGCTTTATTTTATAATCTTTCTGAAAAAGTTTTGTGTATGTCATTTGATAATGCTTCTAACAACAATGCTACTATTACATTACTAAAATTGCATCTACACCCACCACTTCCTGAAATATTTCATATTAGATGTGCATGTCATATTTATAACTTGATTGTGAAGAGTGACCTTGACTTATTTCACAATGAAATCACTTTAGTTAGGAGAGTTGTTGGTGTAATTCAAGGAAATAATAGAAGTGCTAGATTAAATGCATTTAAGGGAAAATGTGTACACTATGGACTAAAACCAAGACTCATGCCTGAAGAAATAGTTACTAGGTGGAATTATACTTATTTATTCCTAAGATGTTGTTATAAATATAGAATTCCTACAACTGAAGATGCTAATTCTCATTGTACCGATCCTAACCGTTTGTTAACATCTAAAGATGTCATTGAAGATGTAGTAAAGTTTTTACAAAAAATTTATGTGGCTACACTTGAGTTTTCTGGAGCTTATTATCCTACTAGTGTAAATGGTTTAGTTTATATTGCTGAAATTTCTCTTTTACTACATAAGTTGAAGACGAAAGATGGATATACTGCTGTTGTTGCACAAATTCTAGATAAGTTTAAAAATATTTCTTCCCAATTCCCCCTATTTACCTAATTGGTGCTATTTTAAACCCTGCTATCAAAATGATAAAGTATCACCAATTAATCAGTGTTTTATATATTTATATGGATATTGGAGCAACTGAAACTCCTGATAGTGAGACTTGTATTTCTTATATGCACAAACATTTACAAACTTTGTATAATTATTATGCTAACATTGTTGATGCTTCTTCGGTTGTAGATGCAAATATTCCTTCAAGTAATACTTCAACATATGGAACAAATTTGGAAGATGATGATAATGTTCAAGATTATTTGATTTGGTCTATACTAGGAGAGCATCAACAAACCAGTAGTCAGAATATTTATAAACTCCAATTCTACTTGCAAAAGTCACAGGAGCCCCTCATAAAGGATTTTCTACCTCTGAGTTGTGGAGTAGCAACTCAAATCAGTTTCCTGTTCTTTCGGCCATGGCTCGAGACATTCTAAATGTGTCTATTTCAACATTCGCATCAGAGAGAGCATTTAGCCAAGCAAGACAGCAGCTAGGAGATACTCGTCATTCATTGGGCAGCAACGCTTTGGAAGTTCTAGTGTGCTTCAGAGATTGGATTAGATCAGAACGGCGAAATCAAGGGCGTGACGAGGTAGATGATGAGAAAGACCAAGAAATTGGAGATATAATGGTTTATGATACCGATTATAATGCCAGAAACCAAGAACCTCACATTGACATGGAAGAGCTTACAAAGATGATGCAAAACATGTGATTTACTATTTCTTCTTTTTTTTTAACAATTTTCGTAAACTTTTACTTTGCAAGTTCAAAAATTTTAAAAATCAAAAAAATAATAACAACAACAACAACTCAGTAAAATCCCACAAGTGGGGTCTGGGGAGGGTAGTGTATACGCAGACCTTACCCCTACCCCAAGGGGGTAGAGAGGCTGTTTCCGAAAGACCCTCGGCTCAAGATAATAAAAAATACAAAAGAAGAGAGTATTAGATTCACCGCGGAAATCATACGGTAAAAGGAACATAGAAAGCAGGAAAAGAAAAATACTAATAATAATAATAATTCAAAGCAAAAACGATGGTTTGTAAATTGATCCTGCATCGAAAATAGAAAATAGTAAAACTCGACATTGCCCCTAGCTATCTTAGACAAAAACCCACCGAACTAGTCCATTACCTCCTAGCCTACAACCGTAATACGTGACTTCCAAAATTCCTATCAAGTGTCATGTCCTCGGAAATCTGAAGTCTCGTCATATCCTGCCTGATCACCTCTCCCCAATACTTCTTAGGCCGCCCTCTGCCTCTTCTCGTGCCTTCCACGACCAGCCGCTCAC
>MU780294.1:0-10015 GCA_026770625.1 Nicotiana glauca | reverse complement strand
AGGCCAACACTCAGCCCCATACATCATGGCCGGTCTAACCACCGCTTTATAGAACTTACCTTTGAGTATCGTTGGCACTCTCTTATCACACAAGACTCCAGATGCTAACCTCCACTTCATCCATCCTACACCAATACGGTGTGTGACATCATCGTCGATCTCCCATCCCCCGTGGATAACCGACCCAAGATACTTGAACTTGCAAATTCATTTTAAGTATTATATATTATTCAATAAAAATATCAAAGTGTCATGACCCAAACCCCGCACTGGTCGTGATGGCGCCTCTCGTGAAGACGAGGCCAGCCAACTAACCCAACTCGTCTTTTCAAAAATAGTTAAACATAAATAATCAGCTTAAATATGACTTAATAGTATTAATTAGCAGAAAGTCAACCCAACACAGCCCTAATCGGGGTGTCACAAGTCACGAGCATCTATCAGAATGTAAATCCACTACAAGGTCTAAAATATAAAAAACCGGAATAACGAGCAAAAGAGAGAAATATGGTGTTGCGAACGCTGACAGTCACCTCCTTAACTCATATAACTCTGCCTCTGATCGGCCAAAACTTGCTACCGGGTGAATAGATACCTGCATATGCACATAAGGTGCAGGGAGTAAAGTGAGTACTCCAACTCAGTGAGTAATAAAGGTAAATAATAACTGAGCAGTAAGAAATCACGTAAAGCAAACCATCATGTTGTATAGAAGTAGGGTACAATCCTTGAGAAAATAGTGAAGCTGTGAAAGCTTTGGAAATATCTTGGCTCAGTTTAAATCTCTTTTGAAACTGATCTTTTCAACAGTTACGAAATGATTTCAAAACTGTTAGTGTCGATAAGCACAAAAAATTCGCCCCTCGGTCACAAATATCACAGTATAACAGGAAAAAAGGTAAGTAAATATGCAAGATAAGTACGTAAAAGTTTGCCCCTCGGGCAATATTTCAAAACAGTACCAGCCCTTGGGCTCAATATCAATCGCTCAAAACAGTATCAGCCCCTCGGGCTCAGTATCAGTCACTCAGCATAGCATCATCCCCACGGGCTCACTCTCAGATCATATGGGTACCCGCTCTCACTGTGGGTGTGCAGACTCTGGAGGGGCCCCTTACAGCCCAAGCGCTATATCAACATAAGGCCTGAAAGCCTTCTCATATCACACTCGAGGTCTGAAAGCCTCCTCACATCACACTCAAGGCCTGAAAGCCTTCTCATATCACACTCGAGGTCTGAAAGCCTCCTCACATCACACTCAAGGCCTGAAAGCCTTCTCATATCACACTCGAGGTCTGAAAGCCTCCTCACATCACACTCAAGGCCTGAAAGCCTTCTCATATCACACTCGAGGTCTGAAAGCCTCCTCACATCACACTCAAGGCCTGAAAGCCTTCTCACATCACACTCGAGGTCTGAAAGCCTCCTCACATCACACTCAAGGCCTGAAAGCCTTCTCATATCACTCACGAGGGAAGGCCTCCTCACGTCACTCCAGCCATCTTGTGGCATATAAATGTATCTCAGGCCCTCGACCTCACTCGGTCCAGAAAACATCATAAGCCCCTTGGGCATCAATAGAATAGTAGTGCTCATCCCAAACAATAGTGGAAATATCAATTAAGTCTCAAAATTCAATTGAAGTGGCTGAGTTTGTAAAACAGTATAATCAACAAGACTGAGTTCAAGTAATATATCAAATAGTGAGGAAAGAGTGATAAAAATCCATGAAGGACTCAAGTAGTCGGCATGAAGCCCAAAATATGGCAAGAAGCCCAAATCATATTGATAACAAACATATCTCAGTTAAATACGCGGTAAAATATCAAACGGGACGGACCAAGTCACAATCCCCAGTAGTAAATAACCCTGCGCTTGTCATAAGGCACATGTTTCACCTCAACATAGCACTACGTTGTGCAAATCCGGGGTTTCAAACCCTCGGGATATCATTTACAATTATTACTCACCTTGAACCAGCGAAATCTCTAGCTCGCGGCACCTTTGCCCTACAAATCGGCCTCCACGCGCGTCGAATCTATCCAAAATTAGAGCGAATACGTAACAATAGGCTAAGGGAACATAACCCAATCGAAAAGAATCAAAAAATAGCAAAATTCTTGAAATTTGGCAAAATCCGAGCCCCGGTCCCACTTTTCAAAATTTAGAAATTCTTGCACCAACGGGTTCCTTATCTAGCCATGAGTCTATACGTATAAAGAACACCAAAATCGGAGTCCAAATGACCCTTCAAATCCCAATTCGAAATATTAAAACTCAAGTCCTAGTTCTTCCCCTTTTTGCTAAGTTTCCATGGATTCCAAGGTCAATTTCATAATAAAAACGTGTTTTTAGTTCATAGGACTTACCTACAATCACTTCCAGTCGAAACCCTCTTCAATTTCCATCCAAAAGCTCTCAAGGTTGCTCAAAAAAACTGGAAATAAGACTTGGTTCGCGGATGAAATATTCAATAAAACCCTTCTGACCAGACTTCCTTTCCTCTATGCGAACGCGATAGACCTCTCGCGTTCGCGATGAACAAAATCTGCTACTGCCAAAAATACCCTTCGCGAACGCGGTTACACTCACGCGAACGCGATGGTCTGAACTCCTAAACCTACGCAAACGCGTACTGCTCCATGCGGACGCGAAGGGCAACAGCCCTGGGACCCAACTCCTTATACGCAAACGCGTACGCCTTCACGCGAACGCGGTGACTCAACACCTGACCCTTTTGCGATCGCGAGGCCCCAGACGCGAACGCGAAGGTTAAAATCCTGGTCCTACCATTTCCTTCTACGCGTTCGCGACTCACCAACACGAACGCGAAGACCAATTCTTCTGCAACAGCTGATCTGAAGTTTCTGCAATATTTTCCAAGTTTAAATCTTCCCGTTAGCCATCTGAAATCACACCGAGGCCCCTGGGACCTCAACCAAAAGAACCAACACATCCTAAAATACCATTCAAACTTTCCAATCATCAAAACACATCAAACAATACTAAAATCATCAATTCTCACTGAATTCAAGCCTAAGTTCTTCAAAAACTTCCGAAACACGCATTTGATCAAAAAACCAAACTAAATCACCTCCAAATGACCTGAAATTTTGCATACACATCCCAAATCACATAACGAAGCTACAGAAACTCTCGAAATTCTATTCCGACCCTCGGATCAAAATCTCACCTACCAACCGGAATTCGCCAAAATACTAACTTTGTCAATTCAAGCCTAATTCTACACCGGACTTCCAAAACCAATTCCGATCACCCTCCTAAGTCATAAATCACCCAACGAAGCTAACCAATTCATAAAAATTCCGATCCGACCTCGTATACAAATAAGTCAACCCTGGGTCAAACCTTTCAAATTCAAAACTTTCAACTGAGATTGTTCCTTCAAATTCATCCCGATTCTCCTAGAAACCAAACCAATGATCCACATCAGTCATAATAAAATACACGGGGTAAGTCATGCCCGAGAACTGGCAATCAAAGTGCAAAAGCTGAAAACGACCGGTCGGGTCATTACATCCTCCCCCACTTAAACACACGTTCATCCTCGAACGTACCCAGAGCTGTTCTAAAAGACAATCAATTGCTGAATAACCTTATCATGCATATACCCGAGGGTGATCCCACGTCACCCTATCTCATATAGGTCTGATAACACATTTGAACTAAAATCACACAATCCAGTTCAGCCCATAAGTCATAGAACCACATTTCACTTTCTGAAAGCATACACAAGATTAGAACCTCACATCTATACTCTGAATAGCCCTGAACCAGCTGTAATAACCCATACCTGCAACCTCAAGTGCAATTATATGATATACCACATAACTCAAACACTCGAAACGATAACTTCTATTCACAGTAGCTGGACATAACAATCGAATATCGATAGGAAACCTCTCATCAACTGAAATCTCATTCCAACACTTTCACATACTGCCAATGATAAAGGAAACACGCAATAAATCATAACCATTTCTCAAGTCAGCCATTCATGAAGTCACTTCCCTTTTTGGCTAATACCACAGCAGATTTCCGAGCCAATCCTCAATATTATCCTTCCAACAAGCTGAAATCAAATACGATCATATTTATTAACGACCCCAACGATCACCTCAAGTCCAACACACCACTCCGATGACATGACACATCAATACCGGCCCAAGCCACAACTTTTATAATTCACGCACCGAAAAGAAACGGTCTGAATATACTCAAATCATGAAAATGACCCCAAACGAAAGAGTCGTACCTTAAGCTCATCAGTACCATCACAACACAATGCTGAGACCCCGTCTCACATCATAGAAACAGAACACATGAGTCTACTCCGAAAGGTCATATCTCAATGTAGCCTCGCTACAACGTGCGATCATATCGAAACACTGCTACACATGAAACACCCCAAGTCACTATGATCAAAATCGACAGCCACGCACAATTTGATGTCTGGAACCAAAGAAAATCCTTACACCCACGGTGAAGCAAATAACATACGCCACACAACCCGATAGGTCATAACCCATACTCCATTCACCGAGCAACACCCAATTACTCCTCCCACTCGACTTCCACTATGAATTCCCAATAGAACCGTACCACATGTGCCCATAACCAACAAATCATAACGTCTCACAACACAGAAAACAACTCATAGATCTCCCCAGATCACTAACAAGCTCAATAACGATTCAATCAACATATCCCTCAACAATACTATTCGGGGCCAACCGAGCCATCTCAAGATAGAACACACATCCACATTAGCCTGCCAGCGAACTCCTTATCAGGGAAGCCTGAAGATGCTCCTTCCAGTACTACAACTCCTACCGGATCCATACGATACGGTGCCCGGAATCGAATCAATATTGAAATCCACAACCTCGCCCGGCAACATGCCCGGCCACAAGAAACGCATCCAAAAAGTCCCTCAATACCGGAACTGAATCAATGGTAGAAACCTCTGCACTGACATCCATCACGAAGGCCCAATTAAGAAAGCAATCCTTCCCAGCCCCCCGCTGGGTTTTTGAAATATAAACCACTCTGCTAGAACATAATCCAACGCACCTTGCCACTCAACCCGTGGCATTTCCGGCATAGCCTATAGCGCAATAGTCCAGAATAACCCAACACTAAGACAACCAGTCTGAATTCTAACATCACATCCGAAATCTAACATACCAGCAATAAAGATTCACTCGAGCCTCCAAAGCTAAACAAAATTGCAAGAATACAAAATTGAAAGGAAATATCGCGGCAGTTACTTTTCCTCCTCTTTGTTCAGAAATTGTTTAGAGATTTGCTTCAGTTTTATTCTTATTTGGTCAGAAATTGTTACCGTGTGCCGTTGTGATTGAATAGAGTGTGAACTTCAAGCTAACAGAATACTAAAGATAAAGATTTACGCATCGAATAAAGTCAATAAGTATTGAATAAGTAAAATAGAAAAAAAGTGTAACAACAAAAGCAAACCCATAAAACTTTCAGATAGAAGGTAATTAATGAAATCTTCCTCCTGTTACAGGATATTTTGCCATGAAGTACTAGAAGATGAGATATTGGGAGAAGCAGAGGGTGACGGTACTCGAGAGAAGAGGGGAGAGAGAAGAGGAAGCTGGAGAGAGGAGAGAAAGAAGAAAATAGTGTAACTAAATCCCTTGATTGAAGCTACAATAATGGATTGAGAGTTTTTAAGGTGGATTATATATATTTTATAAACAAAACTTGTTTATGCCAGGTAATTAGCTAAACATGGACATTAAAGGTAATATAATTTCAAATAGTGTATAGGTATAAAAAAATCCCTTAAATATAGGTATTAATCGGACGGGCTGGTCCGTACTGGACATGGGAAAAAACTGTATGTTCGAATAACGGGGCGGGCTGGGTAGTGGGATGGGGAAGACTGATAGTGGGTTGGGATTTTTCGGATTAAATTGGGCCCGTGCAGGTTCAGACTTATTGGGTCCAGATTGGGCCGAATTTTTATAGTGTATTATATTTTTCTTATTCAATGTAATTGATACTTAAGTGTTTGTATGTTTTTAAATAATAAAATAAGTAATTTAAGGCATAAAATTAAAATTTTAAAGTTTAAGGTTTCAAATTTGAAATTTTATTTTTAAAATTTTAAAATTGAAACTCAGCGGCTACAAGAAAATTATTTAATAGACCAATATGTAAGGAGCAAACTCCGAAGGCTTTCGTTTTTTATTTTCATTAAATAATAAATGATACTTAAAATTAATTTGTAAGTTCTATTTTGATTTTTGATTTTTGAACTTGCAAATAAAAATTTTACAACAATTATAAAAATAAGAAATAGTACATCACATGCTTCACATTATTTTTGTATGTTCATTCATGCCAACATGAGGTTCTTGGTTTCCGGCATGGCTTGAGTCATAACCATAATCCTTATATCTCCAAATTTTTTGTCTTCCGGTCCATCTACTTCTTCACGCCCTTGATTTCACCGTTCTAATCTTATCCAATCTCTGAAGCACACTAGAACTTCCAAAGCGTTACTACCCAATAAATGGCAGGTGTCTCCTTGTTGTTGCCTTGCTTGGCTAAATGCACTCTCTGATGCAACTGTTGGAATCGGTACATTTAATATGTCTCGAGCCATACCCAATAGAATAGGAAATTGATTTGAATTGGTCCTCCACCAATCCAACGGTAGAAATTTCTTTGCGCGGGCTTCTGTTGCCTTGTGCAAGTAGAATTTGAGTTCCTCAATATTCCTGCTACTGGCTTATCGATGCTCTCTTAGGGTATACTAAATTAAATAATCTTCAACACTATCATTAACCTCCAAAGCATCAGATGTAGATGTAAAAACTGAACTTGAAGGAATATTTGCATCTACAACAGAAGAAGCATCAACAATATTAAAATAATAATTATATATAAATTTTGTAAATATTTGTGTAGATCAGAAATACAAGTTTCAACATTAGGGGTTTTGATCAGTTGGTCCAATATCTATATAAATATATAAAGCAGTGATTAATTGGCGACATGTAGCCATTTTGATAAAAGGGTTTAAAATAGCGCCAATTAGGTAAATAGGTGGAATAAGATAAAAATATTTCTTATATTTATATAGCATAGATTAAACAACATATTTATATCCTTTTTTCTTCTTGAAATTCTGGAGTAAAAGAGAAATCTCAGTTATATGTACTAAATCATTTGCAATAGTAGGATAATAAGCTTCAGAAACTCAAGTGTAGTTATATAAAAAATTTTACAACATCTTCAATGACTTCCCAAGTACTAGATGTTAACAAAGGGTTAGGATCGGTATAATGAGAATTGGTAAATGGGTTTGAACTCGATAAAAACCCATTAGTGGGTTACCTAACTAACCGGGGCACGGGTTAACAAAAATGGCAAGCATCCGTTCGGCTAAACCCCTAACCCTAACCAACCCGTCCCACACCCCTTAGAGGATCGGGCTAACCCGGACTGAACCGGATCGAACTGGGTTGTTTGTGAGCTGGCCCGACCAGTTTAGCAGGTTTAATTTAAACATGTCAATATAACACGGGCTAATCAGTGTTCGAACTTGTAATTAAGAAATAATTATCGTTTGTAAAGTAGTTAAAAATAATTACTATTTAATGCAGAGATGAAATCTGAATAGAAGTTACCCTATATGAAACACGGAAAAAATTTAGCATAATATGCTGGATTATGAAAGAGAAATTCTCATAAAACATTATCCTTTAGTGGTAATTAGCTATCTATATATACCATTTGCTATATTACAGATTGTAGATATGTTTTCTGTTGTTATAAGATGTATTAGATGTATCTAAACTACTGTATTCATGAATACAGTAGCAAAAATAGGCGTGAATCAGGGAAGTCCAGCTAATCAGTTGTTATATTTGAGTGTATTTGACTGTATTCATGACGTGAAACATGGGATTACAGCTGGATAAATTATTATATTAGACTGTATTTACAGCGTGATACATGGGATTACACTATTTTTAAATGGAAAGTGAATCAATTAACATAATAGACTCTTAATATAACTCAACAAACTCAATTATAACACAAAAATTTTGTATTTTTTCAGTTATAAAAAAAATTGTCAACCGAAATATTTTCCAAAAACATAGCAATCTTCAGAGAAATTATATAATAAATCTGAATACATAAATTATATTAATTAAAAAAATATATGAATACATTTCTGGCATATAACGAGACAGTGAATACAATGAAAATATATAGAATACAGCGGGATATATTAAAATACAAGAAAAAAAAGATAGTGGATACAATATAATACATAGAATACAGCGAGATACATTGAATTACAATAAAAAAAAACACAATAAATATAATGTAATACTTGAAAATACATTGAAATATATTAACAGAAAATCAAGTTGCTCATCCCCAAATTCCGTCATCTTTGTTCAAGAACAAACCCTAATTTCCAGCGAATCCGTCGTCGGGCAAAAACCCTGAATCACTGAGGCTGCAACTCTAACAATAACGTTAAGAAAGTGAAGCAAATTTCCTAATTAACCATTGACGACCGGGTAACCATTGTCGATTAATTCATTGGCAACATAAGAAATAACTCTATGAATAAAATTTCCTCCACCATCCATGGCCGAGATTGCACCAACTATCAAAAATTAAGAAAGTGAAGCAATAAATAAACAACTATAATTTTTATTAAAAAAATCGAAAAGGTGAGCAAATGGAACGGACGAGATTAATGAAACCCTAACTTCCTCATTGCTTAAACCAAGTTGGTCGTAGTCTCTTTTCCTGCTCTTGATTTTCCTATTGCAAAATTAGTTCCGGCAGCCCAATTGATTTTAATCGCTTCAGGGAATGGAGGAAGAGAATGGCATGTATCAAAGTAGAGAGAGAAAGAGAATAGTGTAACTGAAAGCATATTTAATGGCTTAGAGGTAGGAGCTAATTAAAATTAGATATTTTGCTATAAACATTAAAAAGTATCTATAGAATATAATTTGTTTTAAATGGTATTTATTTAAAATAAATAAAGGATTAACTTTTGTTATAGGAGGTAAAAATTCCATTATGAAACTCATGTATATAAAGTTGTGCTGGAGTTTAAACTTCAAAGACACTTTATATGTAAATTCTAGCAGTCTACCATATTATGATGCAGTTCTCGTACATGATCTTTTGAACCCCTAACATATTTATGTTGGAATTCCATCCATAAAAAGTTCAAACTCCAATATATTTGTTGATTCTTGTTTGGATTTAAACTTATGGTATGTTTGTTCAAATTTTATTACATCATGGAAAATTGGCCATATTTTGATTAATTTAAAACAATAGCTAATTTTCAATTAGCATTTGTAAATCGGGTTAGCTTTGAATTTCACCCTTAAAACACCCTGCATTTTGACAAATTCTTTCAGAACAGTAACAGGTTTAAACGACGGCCCGCTTGGAAGACACTTATCTAACATTAATTCTATTTAGAAAGTAATTTTGATATCTAAATTTATGAGGAAAATGAATAACTTGTTGATCTCTTAAGTACGAATTCATCAATCTTTTTTTTTTTTTAATGTTTATTTGTGGCAAGTAGAAAGTACAGAACAACAATATGCTGCAAACGAAAACCGTACCAATCACCAAATTTAAAACGTACCGCCAGACGTTAAACTTTGTGTAAGCATATAAATTTGATTGGATTTTAAATTACAATTATTCCAATCATATTAAATTTTATTGGATTTAAATCCATAAAATAATTCAAGATATTAGTCCAAAAAATATTGTGGCTAATAAATTGAGCTAATTATTTAAATTCAATATATATGTGTTGGGCTAGTCCAATTAATTGGACTACAAATTAAATGATAAGCCCACTCCATTAGCCCAAGGTCCAAATAACTATTGTGATAATAGGTGAATTTGACTATAATCACGCCCTAAATAATTACATTTTTATGTTGTTTTGATGATATATATG
>MU780290.1:254069-269843 GCA_026770625.1 Nicotiana glauca | reverse complement strand
GCCTGGTTACATAATATCAAAAGTAGACTGTTCTAGGCCATTAGGCCTAATATTTTCACAACTGGCCAAGTTTGATTTCAGCCCGATCTAAATTGGATCATGGGCTGTAGTCAAGCCCAATGTGAAATAAAGCCTAGACTCTTATAAGTTTGTGGCCCCAAAAATGTAAAACTATTAAGTCATGATAAACAATTAAGATTCTCTCTTTGTTATTAGAGACAAAACACATAGAAAAACCAATACAACAGTTGAGCGACTGTGCTAGAACCACGGAATTTGGGAATGCCTAACACCTTCTCCCGGATTAACAGAATTCCTTATCCAAATTTCTAGTTCGCAGACTGTAACAGAGTCAAACCCTTCCTCGATTCGGGATTCAAACTGGTGACTTGGGACACCATAAATCTCTCAAGTGGCGACTCTGAATCTTTAATAAAAACGAATCCCGTTTCGATTGTCCTTAAATTGGAAAAACTTCTTTATTACTATATTTCTTCCCGAGGTGTAGTAAAAGCCGGATAAAAAGCGGAAAAAGGAGGTGTGACCCTAAGTCTAATCTCTGATTCTCTTGTGCGGGTAATAGTGAAGAGAAGTAGTCAAAATAGTACATGAATAGTGGCTTCCTAAACACATAACGTGAGGAATGGATCATTTCCTTTCATTCAAGGCCCTGCAAGGTGAGAGTGTAACTTTTGGAAATGGCAAAAAAAGATACATTGCGGGAGTGGGAAAGATTCACATGATAAGGGTGACCGAGATGGAGATTATTCAAAGGTCTTTGGAGAGGTTATTGACATGGAAAATGAGAAGTCAGATCAAATGAGTCAAGTCAAGGATACCAGTGAAGAAGATGTAGTAGAACCTCCAGCTGATTTGGAGGAAGCTGGTTCCTCCATCATGGCAACTGAAGCTTACAAAAGAGTTGCTGATATTGTATTAGGCACTCCTGATGCAGAGCAAAGAAGTGGCATTCATACTTCCATCAATTCCAATGATGGGTCACACCTGGAGCAACCTAGTCTATCGCATCCTAAAACCAAGGTGTCTCACTAGAAACACAAGAGCTTACATCCTCTTCAAAAAGTAATCACTCATTTGAACTTTGGTATTCAGACTAGATCTAAGGCAAGAAACATATTTGCCTTCTTAACCTTCTTGTCTCAAATTAAGACAAAAATTATCAAGGAAGCATTGAAAGATACTAATGGACTGCTGCTATGCAAGGAGAGCTTCATTAATTTGAGAGGGAAAAAGTGTGGCACCTGGTTCCTCGGCCTTTAGATAGAACAATTATTGGAACTAGCTAGTTGTTTAGAAATAAGCTTGATAGGTTTGGCAATAATATAAGAAATAAAGCGAGGCTGGTGGTCCAAGTCAATAATCAAGAAGAAGGAATTGACTATGATGAAACTTTTGTTCCAATTGCAAGAATGAAAGCCATCAGAATTTTTATTGTTTTTGCGTTTCATATGGAATTCAAATTATTACAAATGGATATTAAGAGTGCATTTCTGAATGGATATTTAAAGGAGGGAGTTTTTGTCAAGAAACCACCTGGTTTTGAGTGACATGAACATTCTGAAGATGTGTTCAAGTTTGACAAGGCTCTATATGGATTGAAGCATGCCCCTCGCGCATGGTATGAAATATTGTCCAGGTTTCTTTTAGAGAATGGCTTCACTAGAGGGAAAATTAACAACACTCTATTTCTGAAGAAATAAGGGAGGAACTTGTTAATTGTACAAGTCTATGTTGATGACATCATTTTTTGTTTGAGTTAAAGTTATATTCTATTGATTACTCAAAATTATGTACAATTGAGTCCGAGGAGTAGCTTTGACAGGCTGCTCCTACTGTACATCGCAATCTGCTACTAACAATTATTTGTCTATCTATCCTACACTATTTTCAATACAAACACTTGTTTAAAACCAACTACAACAAGGATTTCTACTACTAAATCATTTATGGAATCCAATCCAGCTGCTGCAATGTTTCTTTCCACTTGACTATGTTCTTCCCTCTAATATGTATGCGTAATACTATCTCTATACAAATTTGGAGATCATCAAACTTAGCTTGGTCAAATCTAATTTTGTTCCTATCCCTCCAAATCAGTGCAACAGTCATGGCAAATGCAAAGCTAGTACTAGCATTTGTTCCTCTTCTGCTCTTGGCTTTCTTGTATGCCCATTCCAAATCTGTTTCCCAATCTCTAATGATCCTCTTGTATCCCAACCATAAACATAGTCTGCACCACAGTTGCTTTGTGATGGTGCATTCAAAGAACAAGTGGCTGAAGGATTCCAGACTATGTCCGCAGAATGCACAGGCTGCAGGGACTTGGATACCAATCTTCAACTATCTTTCCACTGTAGCTAGCCTCTGTTGTGCTGCAAGCCATAGGGTTAATCTATGTCTTGGATGTATAATAATGATTATGATGACATAATATTTAGTGTACTAAATAATTCCCTGTGAGGGGAGTTTGCAAAGCTTATTAGAAACGACTTTGAGATGAGTGATATGGGGGAACTAACTTTTTCCTTGGGCTACAAGTAAAGCAAATCTCCAAGGGAACTATGACAAGTCAGCAAAGTACATTAATTTTCTTTTGAAAAGAATTAAAATGGAGAGATTAAACACCATTGATACTCCTATTGCTACTGCCACTCATTTTGACACGGATGAACCTGATTCCCCTATAAATGAAACCATGTATCGGGATATCATTGGATCACTTTTCTACCTAACAACCAGCAGACCTGACAATTGGCATTGTGTTTAGTGTTGGGTTATGTTCTAGATTTTAGTCAAGTCCTAAAGAATTTCATTTGAAAGTTGCCGAACAAATTTTGAGGTATCTCAAAGGAATACGAGACCTGGTCCTCTATTCTCCCTCAAGTGCTTATTTTGACTTAATTGGGTACGCTGATGTTATTTATGCTTGCTATCTGGTAGATAGAAAGAGTATATATGGAATGACATATTTTCAATAGTCATTATTGATTTTATGGGATACAAAGAAACAAAACTCTGTAGCCCTTTCTACTGCAGAAGATGAATATGTGGCAGTTGCTTCCTGTTGTGCCTAACTATTGTGGATTAAGCAACAACTAGAAGACTTTGGTGTATTCTCTGATTATGTTCCACTTTTGTATGACAACACAAGTACTATTAATATGGCAAAGAACCCAGTTCAGCATAAGAGGATAAAGCACATTGATGTGCTACATCATTTTCTGAGGGACAATGTTGAAAAAGGACTCATTTGTATGAAATTTTGCAAAACAAAAGATCAGGTAGCAGATATATTCACCAAAGCACTCAACGGAGAGCATTTTAAAAGAAACCGTCTAAACTTGGGCTTGATTAAGCTAAACTAAGAACCTGGTCCCTCGATGATTGGTTATGAAAGGATGGTAAGGTGAACTGCTAAAAAGTATTTTCTGACAACTTCTAACTCAATTCTATACTATTATAGGTAAACAGGCATGCCAACTACAAGAAAAACAAGTGGCTAATGACATTGTAAATTTTTTGAAGGATGGTGCTCATATTTTCAAAATTTGTCAAGGAACCTTATTCCCGTGACTCAGGTTAGTAGTTCCTCTTACACTCATATGCATTTTGAAATGCTAGTGTGCCACATCATTAATTGCCTCCGCTTCTACTCATACCTCTTAAACTGACCAAACTACCCATCCCTTTTTCTCATATCTTATTGTAACTGGCCTCTCTCTTCCCTCTAAATACCCCAAATACTTTTTTTTTGTGTCTTCCCTCTCTCAGAATCAACCATGTCTTCACCACAATTTGATTCTCCTAAAGCCACTAAAGACATCCTTATTGTGTTTTCATATTACGGAATACAAACATCTGGATCAGAGTGTCAGTTCCTGATATGGTGGATAGTGTGTTGTGTCTGGTGTTTTTGAAACTCGATGAGCTCAGGGATTTTATCTAAATATTTTGTCAACATCAGGTAATGCTCCATCCTCTTTTACTAATATTGTATTGTTGGGCATTGTTGTGGCTAAGATATGTGAAAATTCTTTGCCTGTTATTGCTGTGAAATGTCTAGTTAGGGATTATTTATCTAGTGATGTGGGTACTGGGACTCATGGGGGAGAGTGAGAAAATGGGAACCAGGTGCCTCAAAGTGACCAAGCACCGGTCAGTACTACATGGGAACATACAGAGGGACCTGGTCCCTCTGCCCAAAAGGAGTTATCAGCTCCTACCTGGAATGAAACTCCAAGCTCTACTGGATAACCCATGGGCAGTACTGACTCTACCTCTTCTCATCACCTTAATACAATCCCTTTGGAGGTTGTGTACCCTGAGATGAAGTTGGTGTCTAAGGGAAAATTTGATGATAGTGAGGATGACCTATCTACAACGGTTGTTGGATTGGTGGTGACGAATGAATTGAAAAGGAAAAGTCTCTTGAAAATGAGAAAACTGTTGACAATAAAAGGCTACTTAGAAAAAAGGCAAAGTAGCTGTAAAGAACCCGGTTCCTCAAATAGGGCCAGAGTTAATGTGTCTGAGCTTGAAAGGAAAGCAAAATTGAAAAAGCACAAAGATTTATGGGGCAAAGTTTTTGACATTGACATTCTTGATAAGTCTGGAATGAGGCAGTTGGTTGAAATCTATGACTTCTAAAAGTGGACTCATCTCTTTATTGTTCAGAGTCCAAAGGTCTATGAGGAGGAAGTTCACAGTTTCTATGCTGATTTGTTCACGGTGGAAAGTGACACCATCTATTTGAAGATCAATAGGGTAGAATTTGTGATTGATAAGGTTGTGCTCGAGGATATTCCTGAGGTTCCTGTTGAAAGGCTCTCAAATGTGGATGGAACCTGTTCCCCGTATTTTAGGAAGCTTATTCCCAAGCCTCAAGCTATTCAACAAGGGGAACAGGTGCACAAGAAAGCACTGCTTTTATAATACCAACTCATGTTCGAGTTGGTAAACAAGGTCTTGCTACTAAGAGCTGAAAGGCAATCCATTACCTCTATAGCGGACCTGGTTCTTTTAGAGGCACTGTACGGCTACACTCCCATCAATCTACTTGGGATTTTGATTGAACACATGAAGAAAGTGGCAGACTTTAAGAATGAAAATCATGGTTGCCATACGGGTTCCTTCTCACAAAAGTCTTTGAACGATTTGAGGTCCCCCTTGGGGAGAGAAGTTATGGGGAACCATAAACAAATGTTCTCAATGAACACCTTGGAGGAATGTGAGTATGTTGACAAAAAGGGGCGAATAGGCAGCAGTTCCATAACCTCTCAGCTTATTGATGCCCAAAATTCTTCAAATGAGGAAATTAGGAGGTTGAAGGTGCAGATAATGCTATTCTTGAGTCAATGCTCAACTATGCCAGCAATGAACCTGGTTCCAGCAATGCTCGGGGATAAAAAGTTGCTCGCCTAAAAGCTGAAAATGTGGAGTTGAGTAACCAAGTATAGAAATTGAAAGAGCAGCTGATCAATGATCAAAGGGTTGTTAATGCTTGCATGGGCAGCCTTCTCAAAGACCTTGCTTCCATGTCCTTTACTTCTCCATTCAGTGTCCCCCGTCTTACCTCTTTACCAGCTCCAATTTAATCTTATTGTGTCTTTTTGTTGTCCTTCCATTTCGACTGTGGTACTCTAGTTTTGTTTGACTTGTGTATGTTTATAATTATGGTACTACTACAATGTTTCTTCTCTCCCTAGCTTAACGAGAATCATCATCTATTAATGCATGTTATACTCCTGTGTTATGTTTTTATCCATGTTGTGTGCACACACGTGGCATGAGTTAACTTTGCTGGGCTTATTTTTGCATTTACTTGTAAAATTATTTTTATGATGCCAAAAGGGCGAAGGAAATTGAAGGGTAAAAACAAGTTCTCAAGGGGAATATGGCTGTTCTACAGGGGGAACAATACGGAGATCTGGTTCTCTGGAGGAATATCAATTATAAGTTTGTCATCACCAAAAAGAAAAAAAATTGATAAGTTATGTGTCTTTTGTTTTGATGATTTTGTCGCACCTCATTTTTACACACCTACCCCGAAGGATAATGTATAAGGGAGTTTTTCCATTTAAAGTGACACTATTCGAAATGAGATTATTTATTTATCAGAGCCGCCACTTGGGATAGGTTTGGCTTTTGGTGTCCCAAGTCACCGGTTTATCTTGAATCCCAAATCGAGGAAATTTCGACTTTCCGAATGGAGTCTGCGAACCAGAGATTCTGAATAAGGAATTCTGTTGACCCGAGAGAATGTGTTAGGCACCCCCGGATCCCGTGGTTCTAGCACGGTCGCTTAAACTATTATAATTGGCTAAAAATCTGATTTTTATACATGTCATCCTATAGTGTAATTTTAAAATTATTTACCGCTTTTAATTAAATATTTTAAGAAATTGAACGTCGTTTAAAACATATTTTTGGATCACGTCACATGAAATGCACCCGGATCCTCGACACATTTTATTCAATATTTTGGGATTTGGATTTGGGTTACATGAAATGCACACCCGAGTTTACGAGGGTGAAATTATTAAAGAATGCACTTAAAGTGACTAACATATTATTAATTTTGCGGGAGGCCATAAAAATTCGCTAAATGGTACGTCCCAAGTTCTAAATATCTTAATGAAGTAATTAACCAGGGCCGCGCAATTTGTAAATTTTGTTTGGCGCGGCGCAACTCGTTTCATTTTTAAGACCATCCTAAAAGGGACTATTATTTTCTATTACATATTGTTTCTAGCTGGCCTAATTAATTAGTATTATTAGTCAACTACTATTAAAGAATTCGGGCCTCAAGTTCAAGTCCGAATTTGAACAAGAGTAAAGCCTCTTAATTCAAATTCGCTACTTAACTTGGAAAGTCCAAAATATATAATTCAATTTTTAATATCAAATCCAATAACTTTGATAAGCAAGATGAGGCTTTTCAGCGGATAGGGCCTCGATGCCAGCCCAAAATCTATTTAGTTTATTCACACAACCTGTCTAAAATTCAGGCCGTAGAACAGGCCCAAGTGAAAAGGCAATCCAGCATTGGAACTGGGTCATGCGCCAATGAAATAAATGGACAGGCGGCCAAACTTGGGCCTATCGACAAGCCCAAGCTACACTACTGAATTTGCTTCAACAATTGGACTCGTTGATTTGGGTAGCAAAGGGCAGTTTGGCTTTCATGACTTAAGTCCAAAACTAAATCTATCAGTGTAATAGCAAAGGGAAATTTGAATTTATTCACTGCCAATTTAATTCCACATTTATATTCTGTTCATGTCTAAATTAATAAATTTCTACAAAAACATGTAGAGAAATTGATGATTAAACTAAAGAAATCAGGACTTGTATTGAAACATCAATAACGGAAAAACTAACTATATTGAAGTGTTGTTTCTAATTATAAAACACGAATATTAGGGTTGGAATTGCATTATAAAGCCATTTGACTTAACATTCAAAAGCAGCAGTACTGTTTGCTCCCTATCAATATAAGTATACATGCTCATTTTTAACTCTACTCATAACTGAAATTTATTCTAGTTTAAACTTCGAATTAATATAATAGCCAAACTGAAATGAATTAAACCATAGCTAATAGAACAGTCCTAGTTAATACAAAATAGACAATAATCTAAATAACACTATTGAACTAAGTGTCTAAGGACATAAATCAGAACAAATTCATGTGAAAAACAAGTAGTTATTCAATATTTCCCTTCAAATGCATTCATACATATAGATCCAGTCTTCATACAACACTTAAGGTTAAAAATGTACTTGGAAATCAAATAGAAATGAAAATGAGGATCAGTTGTGTATCAGTAGTATAACAACACTCAATTTAAGGAGGAAATCAACAGTTCCAAGTTGGAAAACCCAGGAAATTAGAGTAAGATGCAGTAAACCTCCCAAATTGGCTTCAATCAACCCAAAATTCAACTGACTTAAACATAGATTTGATGAACCAAAATGACCTTCAGCAGAGAACTTCCTCTTGATTTCAGAACTTAAAAGTGAGCTTCAGCTGTTTTGAAACTGGATGAAACAATGCATTTTTTTGAATTTCAGTAGTTTTTCAAGAGTTTTTGGATTTGAATTTTTTTTGAGTTTTCTGATTTCTATAAGCTCTAGGTTTTTAATTTGAATTTCAAAATTTCAAAGTTTTTTGAATCTCTAGTGCTTCTAGAAACTTGTGGGGATTTTTCAAATTTCAAAAACTTGTTCAATAAGGCAATGGGCATGCCTTTTTATAAGCAAAGCTTAGGGCAACCTTCAGATTTCTGTTTTGCCCCTAAGTCCCTCTTTTATTTTCAGTTTTTTAACTATTTAGTCCCTTATTTATTGGCTTGTTGCCCAAGTTACACTACTAAGTTCCTAAAATTCTAATTGAAACCCTATCTAGAAAGTTCTAGGGGGTTCCAATTTCAGTTACTGCTCTATCTTATATTTTGAATTACCTATATTATCCCTGAATACCCTCGAAATTACTTAAGTTTATCAAACCATGGTCTGGGGCAAGTGACCCAGTTCAAATGGGCCTACTGATTTCAAAACAGAACCCAAATCCCTATTTACTAATCTGAATTCCCAACTAAAGGCAAAAGAACTCGAATCAAACTAAAGACAATATCTAAACTAAACTAATTATAATTAAGGTGGATCCTAGAACTAATGTTATTACTAAACTAAAAACAATAGTAAACAAACAGTTCAAGACAAGCAATTAAAATAATGAACGGAAGCAACTAAATAAAGTAAAATAAGAAAAATCACACAAACAAAAGCAATGACGAAAACAAAAATAAACCATGTGATTATAACAAAAAATCAGAAACCTATAACTAGTGATTCAAATTATGGACGAAGAACACAAAACAAACAAGTGAAATAAAAGAATGACTTAGAAAATAAAGGAAACTTACTAGTTTGGGCTTGAACATAATAAACAAATCTGTTTTGACCTCGAGATGATATAAATCATTGATTCTTTGTGATGAACGGACGGAACACATCATATCGAGACGAAACAGGCCAAGGATCTTGGAGGGATGATTTTCGTGTGGGTCTTCTGATTTCAAACCTAGGACCTGAAGCTTACATTTGAAACTCGAAAGCTTTTGAGGGGATTCTAAGGAAGTTAGACAGATATTTGGGATGAAGGGGAGGAGGTGGTCGTTGGGTGTTGATTTGATAGGGAAAGGGTGGTGGCGCCGTCGGTCACAGCAGAGGAACTCATGGCGGCGCCCTAGGGTTTCACTGATTTGAGGATTTTAGGTGGGATTTGAAAGAAACCAAGAAAGGATTGGTAATAGGGAGACGGAGAGGAGGCTCTGGTATAATTTTGAGGTTCATTGGAAGTTCGCCACCACCGTAAGGCGATTTCCGGCGATAACTTGTGGTGGCAGGAGATGGAGTTGTTCTCTAGGGTTTGAGAGATGGTGAGAAAAGGGGGGATGGGGTTGCGTTCAAACATATATATATATTAATAGTTGTGGACTTCTCGTTCGTTGGATCAACAATCCTAGACTGCTGAGATTAATTGGAGGCAAAACGACGTCGTTTTATAGGGGAGGGGTCTGGACCAGATGAGATTTGGGCTTGGACTAGGGTTGGATGGTTTGGTTCGTTTGGGCTTTGGGTTTTTTGATGGGTTGGCCCAAAATGGGGCATTTTATTAACGTACTCAATTTTTTTTTGATTCTCTTTTCATTTTTCTCATTTTTCCATTTTTTTCAAATTCTTGTAAAAATACAAAAAAAAAAATAACAGACCTGATTTAATTCTAAAATTAAATTAATTAATTTTCAAAATCAACTAAATCCTAATTTTAAAAGAATACTAAGGAAAAAATCAAAATTAAAAGTAAAAATGCAAAAGAACTATTTTTGTTATTTTCTTCCATTTTTTTTGTAATGTTAATTAACTAATAAAACTAAAAATATTTAAATGGGGTCCTAAATGCAAATTCACTATTTTTTTGTATTTTTTATGAATTATATCAACTAACAATGCACACAAAAATGCAAACAAACACAAGAATTATGTAATTAATCCTAACAATCAAATAAATAAAAGAAAAATCCTAATTTTATGTATTCTATAGGAATAATTTAAGCGAGGCAAAAATCACGTGCTCACAACTGCCCCTCTTTTCTTGGAGACACGAAGGGTTTTCGGGCAAAGATAAATGAGCAACTATGAGAGATTTTTTGCCCGGTTGACACTCCATGAGAAACATTTTGAAAAACATCTAACTGAACCATGCTTCAAAGGTTGCCTACATATCCTTGGCTATAAAGGAATCAGGTGAGTGTAGTTTTGGAAGTTTTGGTAGTTGGAACTACCAGGAGCTGTGATTTCACTGCTGTTGCTGCTTTTATTTCTTGCTGACCTCCTTATTACACCAAAAAGCAAAGTCAAAGCTAAGCTAGCTATGCCTATCACCTATGAGTTACAAGATTCCTATCCATAATTCTCTTGAAACTTGATCTTGAGTCTTAGCTGATTTTGTTGTGGACTCCGATATGAATCTTGATGCTCGCCAGTTTTAGGTATTGGTTCTTTCTTCAGCATTGTGTCAAAACGAAACAGGCTGAGCTTGTGACTTCAATCACGTTCTGAGCAGTCCGCATCTTTGTTCACTTCAACATTTTGAATTCACTTCTTTTGTTCTTTTTTCTTCTTTTCTTTATTATGGATTGATACTCATTCTTTTATCATCTCGAACCCTGTGCCTCGAGGTCAAACCTACTTAAGACACCAAAACAAACAAACGAAATTTTTCTGCCCCAGTTTTCACTAGGAAAATTTTGTGAGTTAGTTGTGACACATATCTAAGCGATAAAATCAGGATTGTGTATCCTTGGGAATGAAGCCAGGTTATGCTGGGAAATTGCCGGGTTATGCTGGAAAAGAAAAAGTTCCTCGGGTTATGTCGGGGAGGTCCGCGGGTTATGCCGGGATAAAAGAAAAAAGCCCTTGGGTTATGCCAGGGCGGTCCACGGGTTATGCTGGGATAAAAGAAAAGGGTCGTTGGGTTATGCTAGGGAGGTCCGCGGGTGATGCTGAGATAAAGAAAAAGGTCCTTAGGTTATGCCAGGGAGGTCCGCGGGTTATGTCGGGATAAAATAAAAAGGTCCTTGGGTTATGCTAGGGAGATCCGCGGGTTATGCAAGGATAGAAGAAAAAGGTCCTTGGGTTATGCTAGGGAGGTCTACGGGTTATGCCGGGATAGAAGAAAAAAGGTCATTGGGTTATGCCAGGGAGGTCCGTGGGTTATTCCGGGATAAAAGAAAAAATGTCCTTAGATTATGCCAAGGAGGTCCACGGGTCATGCCGGGATAAATGAAAAGGTCCTTGGGTTATGCTAGGGAGGTCCACGGGTTATGCCGAGATAAAATAAAAAGGTCCTTGGGTTATGCCAGGGAGGTCCACGGGTTATGCCGGGATAAAATAAAAAGGTCCTTGGATTATGCTAGGGAGGTCCACGAGTTATGCCGGGATATGTAAGGAATGGGGCCCTATGCTACCATGATTTTTGGGGATTTTTCTTTTCCACTTTTTTTTTTAATTAATAAAATGCATGAAAGAATTTTGGGAAACTTCCCTTTTTGGTCGGTTCCCTGCTGCAAAGCTGTTTCAGCGCTTGCGCATTTCTTTTCCTTTTTGGTTGCACCTATTTTTTGCACAGTTCTTGGATTGCACCCGTTTTAATTTTTTCAAAAAAAAAAATAATTGTTAGTTTGAAATGGTAGTTGGTTTTGTGGATTTGATCGTCTCAATTGCTTGATCCCGGCCCAACTTCCGTTGAGATCTTTTGCTTCTTGATGGTTTTGAGGATAAATCTCTTCTCAAACCGAAGGACTCAACTTTTAGGATTTCATGACGACTCGCCCGCGTGGGGCTCTGGCCTTTTCACTTTATTCTGCTCTTAGTACTTTTGTCTTTGACTTTCTTTCCTTCTCAATGTCTTTGCTTTGAAAGCATCAACCATCATGGCCAGTCGGGATTGGCTTGACGCACCCGCTGAGGCTGGGTACTTTCTTTTAGCTTTTGTTAGGCAAAGCCCTATAAAAACCAGTCCTGCCACCTTTTCTTTGTAACAGTTTTGGAATCAAAGTTAGGCCGAAAGGGATTCAAGGAAAAGGTAAACAGAGAGCAAGAGGATGAATTTAAATAGAAGCGTCCCTTTCGGGGGAAGAGAAGGACTTATCTAGGTGGTGTATACGGACTTCAAATGAACATGACATGCTTCTTGGACTGGATGCCCAACCCGCACAAACTTTCCTAACTTCTCGTAGCTCATTGGCCCGTAATTCAAAACCAAGGAACCTTGCCAAGACTCTTTCAATGGTGGGAGGTTCCTTCTTCTCGGCCAACGACGCCCTTTGCGGGTTTTCGCCAATCAACCTCTCTCATTTCTCTTCTTACCGTCGCCCGATAGTGCTTTTTACGAGTTTTCACCAAACGGACTCTCTCATTTTCAATCTCTCTACTCGCCGTCGCCTTATGGTGCTCTAAGGTTTTCACCGATAAGACTCTCTCATTTTATTTTCTCTCAATTTGGACTATATCAGATTCCAACAATGTTGTTTTCCAATTCCTACGCCTTTGCCAATTGATCGGAAGGACTTGGACAAGCTTTTTGGGTAAAACGAATTTTGGACAGAATTATAACTTTGGAACCGTTTTGGTGGGCCCATGGCCGAGCCATTATATCATCTGCCCCAGTTTCACTTTTTGGGGGATTTTGAATTTTTATTTGGTGTGACTGGACCCCAGAGAGAGGTTTCCTATGTATCCTTTCGGAATCAAGTTGAACGTAGTTCAGGAAAAACATTTTTTTTTTGTTTTTGTTTTCTTTTATTTTTTCTTTTCATCATATTTTTCTTTTCTTTTCCTTTTTCTTTTTCTTTTCTTTTCGATAATACTTCTGGGTTCCAAAGAGGGTATCCAAAGAAGAGTAACCGTCTCAAATGGGTTTGCGAAGGGTTGATAGTGTTTGGATAGCGAGAAGGAAAGCCTTCATCATCTCAACTGCGCAAAGTCATCACCGTAGAAGGTCTAGACATAGTACCTTTTTACTGCATCTGCATTCACAGCTGTTTCGGGATCATTTCCTTCGATGTCTCCCAGATACAGTGCTCCTCTCGGCAATATCTTTCGGATGATATATGGACCCTTCCAATTAGGAGCAAATTTTCCTTTTGCTTCCTGGTGATGAGGGAGAATGCGTCTTAACACGAGTTGTCCCACTTCAAAATTCCTGGGACGTACTTTCTTGTTATAAGCGCGGGCCATTCTTTGTTGGTACAACTGCCTGTGACAAACCGCGGCCATTCGTTTTTCCTCAATTAAGGACAACTGTTCCAACCGAGTCTTGACCCATTCACTATCCTCAATCTCCGCTTCAACGATTATCCGGAGTGAAGGGATTTCTACCTCTGCGGGTATAACAACCTCAGTTCCATAGACCAACAAGTATGTGGTTTCTCCTACCGATGTGCACACCGTGGTGCGATATCCAAGCAATGCAAAAGGCAACTTTTCATGCCATTGTCTGGAGCTTTGAATCATCTTTCTCAGAATCTGCTTGATATTCTTGTTTGCTGCTTAGATGACACCATTGGCTTTGGGCCGATAGGGTTTTGAATTGTCCGCATACTTTTTTCGTCAAATGACTATTCAGGTTGGCAGCATTGTCTGTGATGATAGTTGCAGGAATACCAAAGCGGTAAATAAGAATAGAATGCACAAAATCTACCATAGCTTTCTTGGTGACTGACTTGAGAGTGATGGCTTCAACCTACTTTGTGAAGTAGTCAATAGAAACTAATATGAATCTATGTCCGTTTGAAGCTTTTGGCTTGATTGGCCCAATGACGTTCATGCCCCAAGCAACGAATGGCCAAGGTACTGACATAGGATGTAGTTCTGTTGGAGGTGCATGAATCAAATCACCGTGCACCTGACACTGATGGCATTTTCGGACAAAGCTGAAGCAGTCCTTCTCCATAGTTATCCAATAGTATCCTGCCCGAAGGATTTTCTTTGCCAAAACATACCCATTCATATGAGGTCCGCACATTCCCGCATGTACCTCATGCATAATTCTTTCGGCTTCCTCGGCGTCAACATATCTCAACAAGTTGAGGTCCGGGGTCCTCTTATACAAGACATCACCACTCAAGAAGAAACCAATTGCGTGTCGTCTGATGGTCCTCTTTTGATCTCCAGTAGCTTGCTCAAGGTATTCTTGCATTTTCAAAAACCTTTTGATGTCATGATACCATGGCTGAGCGGCTGGTTCTGCCTCAACCGTGTTATAATAACCATAATTAGGGATGTTAGGTTATGTGGGAGGTTGAAGTATTGTAATGTAGTATGGATGAAAGACTATTCAAGCTTATCAAAAACTTTTTTTTTTAAATCTATTTTGATTAACATGTGCTCTATTCTACCTTTATTTGTTCGTTTTAAGTGATTGGGTAATTCTTGTACAATAATAGCATTGTCTGAAGCCCTTTTCCCTTGTTGGAAGCTTGATTGAGTTGGTCCAATAAGTTTATGAATAATAGGCTTCAGCCTGTTAACAATTATTTTGGTTATAATTTTGTAAGTTGTGTTACATAAACTAATAGGTCTATATTGAGCTGTCTTTTACTTTGGGAATTAGGCACAGGTAAGTTGTGTTAATACTATTTTAGATTTTGCATTCTTGGAAAACCTTTTTACAACAATCAAGTAGGGATGTGTTTACATGGTGCCAATAATTTTGGAAGAAGTAAGGGTGGAGTCCATCAGGCCCTGGAGCCTTAAATGGTTGGAACGAGAATATTGCCTTTTTTATTTCTTGGATTTGTAATGGTTTGGCTAGTTCAAGCTGGTCATCGTGATTTAAAGAATGACTTATTGATGAATTTTCAGAGGTACGCATAGTAAAGTAGTATTGTGTGGTAAAAAGGTCAGTATAGTAATTTATTATTGAATTATGGATGTCAAGTTGATTGAACATCCAATTACCCGCACTATCTTGTAGAGAGTTTATACGATTACGCATGCGTCTGTGCAAGGTAGTCATGTGAAAAAAATTTGTATTTGTGTCGCCATCATTTAGCCACTGTATTCTAGATTTTAATTTCGAAAAATATTCTTCCTGCCTGAGTAAATTACTAAACTCAGTAGTGAGCTTTATTTTAAGGTTTTGAAGAAATTGGCTCGTGGGATAGTGTATGGATTTTTGTATACCATTTACACGGTTTAAGAGTTTTCTTTTTTTTTCAAGAAAATGTTTCCACAAGAATGTTTATTCCAATGAGTAACATTTTGCTTGAATGTTGTCATCGCTTCCTCTAAAGAGGATGTGTTCAGCCAAGAGTGGTGGATTATGTTAATAAGTGAGGGGTCTGATGTCCATATTTCTTCAAAACGGAATACTTTGTTTGTTGGAATTCTATTTTTTTTGTAATGTTACCAAAATAGGGCAATGATCAGAATATGCGCAGGGTAAGTGTTGCACTACTGTGTCGGGGTAAATGTTCAACTAGTCATTGTTAGCTATGAATCTATCCAGTCTTTCTAGGATAATATTTCTATTTCTACGTTTGTTTATCCATGTGTACCTACTACCCTTAAATCCAATATCTAATAGATTATAATAATTTGTGCAATTAGTGATAGCATCTACTCTTGAGTTATTGATAGGATTACCTCCAATATTTTTCAATTTGTCGAGTGACCTCATTGAAG
>MU780290.1:229206-253386 GCA_026770625.1 Nicotiana glauca | reverse complement strand
TGTATACCATTGATACGGTTTAAGAGTTTTCTCATTTTCAAAAAAATATTTCCAAAAGAATGTTTATTCCAGTGAGTTACATTTTCCTTAAAGGCTATTATGGCTTCCTCTAAAGAGAAAGTGTTCAGCCAAGAGTTGTGAATTATGTTAATAAGAGAAGGGTCTGATGCCCATATCTTTTCAAGACAGAATGCTTTGGTTGTTGGAATTTTATTTTTTTGTAAAGTTACCAAAATAGGGAAATGATCCGAATAAGTACGGGGTAAGTGTTGTACTACTGTGTTGGGGTAAATGTTTAGCCGGTCATGTTAGCTATTATTCTATCCAATCTTTAAAGTATAATGTTTCCATTTATCCGTTTGTTTGTCCAAGTGTACCTACTACCCTTAAAACCAAGATCTAATAGGTTACAATAATTTAATTAATTAGTGAAGGCGTCCACTCTTGAGTTATTGATAGGATTACCTCTATATTTTTCATTTTGTCGAGTGACCTCATTAAAGTCCCCCCAACTAGCCAAGGGCCCTTATAGTTATCACATACACATTTTAAATTATCCCATAATATACTACGTGCTTGAATAATATACTACGTGCTTGATAGTAAATACCTGGACCATGCAATGAACTTCCTGAGTAGTCACTGTGATTTCATCCACCTGAACCAAATCATCATGCCACAGGAGAGCTATGTCTCCTGACATTCCCCGTGCCTCCACATGTGCCATGTTGGAGAAGCTAAAGTCGTTCTTAAGCGTTGTATGATCATGCATGCGTGTCTCCAAGAGGGCAACTAAAGTTGGCTTGTAATTATCCAAGAGCGACCTAAATTGGCGTCTAAATTCCACATTGTTTGAGCCTCTACAGTTCCAAACAATCAAATTCATTATAAGGTTAGGGTTTGTTGGTATATCTAGGTCAGCTACATCAGTTGCCCCTTCCAGCGACATTTGAGATATTTGTGGTGTTGTAGTGTTCCTTTTAAGGGTTGGTATGATCACCACGGTATAGTTGCCCTCATGTGGATCTTGATTTACCCTGAAGTTGACACTACATGTGATGAGATCGGGTGGGCATTTCAGAATAAATTTTTTTGCGAACTGTTCTTTGAGGCTGTAGAGGTAGAACCCTTTGAGCCATATGAATTATGTGCGAGTTTCTCGCATTTCCTCCATTATTTGAGCTAATTCCAGCCTTGTTTGCTTTCCTAGTTTGTTAGGCGATGGAGGTGGTGTCATTGGAGGAATGAGTAGAGGAGAGAGTGGTGCCTGGGTGCTGGTTGGTGACAGACTCATCTCCGAAGGGGAGAAGGTGTTCATGTGTTTAAACCAAGGGGCATATAGGGTGCCCGTGTGGTGTTGAGGGTAGAAGGGAAGTGTCCCTAGTACCTGATGGAAGCTGTGGAGAGGGGGAGTGATCATGTTTTCCCAAGGTGAGTGGCTTGAGGTCATTGCCCTCGTCTGGTCCAACTAGGAGGGTGTGATGCTGGACCATTGAGTTTGAGCCACCGTCTGCATTCCGAGCCTCATCCCTTCTGTGATAATTTCCCCTAGGTGTGTGGGGTTCTGAACTAGTAGGATGATCTCCTGGTTGTTTAGTTCCATGGTGAAGATGAGGGAGTAACCTTGAAGCCCCATCTCTAGCCATGATTGGAGAGGGTACTCTAGTGGTGGTGTTTGGGAGGTGTATATCAATGGCATGGTTGGATTGGGGTGTGGAGTACCACTCATGATCAGTCGTAGAAAATGGAACTGTTGGTTATGTAGTTGATGGGTTTGTTGGAAGGTTGTGTACCAGGGTCTATGCATGGTTGTCAAAGTTATGAGTGGTGTTTATATATTGGTCTGTGAGGGATGATTCTTCTACGTCTATGGTTGTGGATGTATGGCCAGCCACAGTGTTGGTTAATGGGGTAGAGGGTTGATTAAGAGTAGGTTTTAGGTTTGATAATTGAATTTCGCATAGAGTGGTATGATGACTGGGATTGGGAGATGTAGAAGAGGGTAGTTTAGTTGAAGAAGGTAAAATTATGGTTGGCTCGTTTGGGGCGGTGTGCAGGGAGACTGATTTGAGGTGGCCGGAGATAGATTTTGTTGATTTAGTTTGGGTTGTGTCAGTATGCATGGCTGAACACGTCGTGTGAAAGAGTAGTTGTGGAGTGGTTTGGGCCAACTGTAGGTAGTAACATGGAAGGAGATTGGCAGCTAGTAGGATTGGTCGTTGCTTCGTTATGAGTTACCTGGTCCGTAATATTATGGGAGGTGTATTTGTCTTTGTTTAAAGAGTTAGTAACGTTATTTTTGGTTATATTAATTAAAGATTTTTTAATAGAATTGTTATGTTGGTTAATATCTATGTTAGTGTCTATTGGGCTGTGCTCCATTGGGTCATAGTCCATTGTATTTGGGCTGGAGTCAGACGTGCTTTGGATTGTTAGTGGCCCATTCCCTTGATGCCCATGTTGTTCTACAGAGTCTAATTGTATTATTATTAGCAAAAATATTAGCATCTACTATTGGATTAGGGTTTAGAGACATACTTGGTCTTACCTTAGCGATTGGCGTGGCCTCTTTCATGAGGGAGCTTGTATGAACTGGTTGTGGTGGAGATGAGGAGCCTTTTATGGTTATGTGTATATATGGTTTGTTATGTTTGGGATTGGTTCTCTTGGGGAAGCTTACAATTTTCTACTCGGAATATGTTTGAGGTGGAGTAGGTTTTGGAGGGTCATTTGAGATGTAGAGGCTTGTGGTTTGGTGATAGAGTTCAGTGGTGGAGTTGGTGAGTATTGGCAACTCCAACTAGCGTGGCCAAACCTACCACATTTGGTGCATAGGAGGTTGAGCCCTTCGTAGAGGACTTGTTTGTGTGTGCCTAGGTGGACGTGAGTTTTGAGGGTTTTTTCCAAAGGGAACTCGATGCATATGCGTGCGTACCTGCCTCTTATAGCGGAAGTGGTACAAGTATCCACTTTTAAGAGCTTACCTATCTTGTTCCCTATTTTTTGTAGGATTTGGTTGTCACAAAACTCGGTAGGTAGTTCAGGTAAACGTAACCAGAGTGCAACATATGTTAGTTGTGCATTAGAGGCGATGAACTTTGGCTCCCAACGACGGACAAACAGGAAGTGGTTCAAGATGAACCAAGGCCCTTCGTGGAGTGCCTTATGTGTATTTTCCTCATAGCGGAATTTGATCAGGAAGAAATTACACCCCAAATCAATGAGATGTATTTCCTCTATCGGTTGCCAAGTGTTTGTTAGTTTATTCTTTAGCATTTGATGCCCCACTGATCGACCAAAAACCTAGACGATAATAGAGTTTTGCCGAGGCGTATATAGTCGTGCTTTATCCTCCGCTGTTAGAGGAACGAAATCCTTGGAATCGTATTCATTGTTTGTTTCATCAGTTAGATCAACTTCAATGTTAGTAAGATGGAGTTGGATGTGAGTGTTTTTAAGAAAGATTTGGGTTGTGGAGGATTTGCAGGTAAGACAATTTGCATTTGGCTTGGTATTGGTGGATCCATGGCTATGGTGATTGTGTATAACAGTTAGGAAAGTTGAGAGGGGAGAGCATTTCTACATATATTTATGTCACTTATTCTATATAAATTCATACTTTTTGATTGTGTTTCTGTCATATTTCATTACAATTCTTTGAGTTACCTGTCAAGATTATTTTTCTTTCTTTATTGAATCAACATAATCAATACTTTTAAACATACATTAACATAAGAACACTAACAAAATAATTAGCTACACAAATTTGTTGATCACAAAATTTCTACATTACTATCAGGCCAAGTATTCGTGGGCTTTGTTTAGTTATCTTAGAAAAATCCAAAATGAGCAGGTATATATCCATATGTAAATTAAAAGAATCAAATTCATGAATGATTAGACGTTTTTAAATAAATAAAAGCTTGGCTGCAAAGTAGGTTAAAAGAACAAAAGGATGAAGATATTGACGGTATTTTGGCATTTAAGTTTTTATCTAATTTTGTCTTTTATTTTTCTTATTTAACAACCCAAATATGGACAATTCTTCTCTTCTCGAACTCGCTATCTTTCTTTTTTTGTCAGTTTATATTTGCAAAGTCGATCGATGTCAGTTGTAAATTGTAATAATGAAAATAGGAATTTATAATGTTGATTTTCATTAGAGTAAGAAAATGTCAATTAGGATTAACGAGGTAACCATCCTACCTAACGGGTTTAAAGAACTTTATTTTTTCTTAAAAAACAATTAGATTATTGGAGCAAATTTTTATACTTGGTTGAATTGTTATAAGATTAAATTATTCCTTTTTTATTGCTTTAATGTATCGTATTAGACAAATAATTTTAAAATAAGTCTTATCGCTGGAAAACTTAATCAGAAAATGGAAATGAAAAGTACTACTGCATATTTTAAATGGAAAATGGCCAAAACTATCCCTATCGTTTGCTAAGTGGTTTATAAATATTCTTCGTCCATCTATTCGTCCAAAAAAATACACGAAGTTAATTCTATTAATAAAAATACCCCCGCGACTAACGGCAGAACTGACGGAGTGTGTTTTTCTAAATGGATAGATGGACGGAGGGTATTTATAAACCATTTAGCAAACGATTAGGATGGGCCATTCATTTAATGACGTGGCAGTTTTTAATTGGGCCATGTGGCATAAATATCGATTTATGGGTCCCCCCCATAAAAGGTGAAGAACGTAGGTCCCACATTTGAGTAGAGCTTTGTATTATTGTTGATTCACACTTCCGGAATCAAAATTTCAATCTATTTGCTTTCCGAAAATTCTAAATCGGGGTATTTCGGTTTATTTTAAGTTGAAACTTTTATAATAATTCATATTATTTGATTTGTATGTGTTCTATTTCGGTCTGTATTTTTTTTCCGAAACTAGTATGTTAAATTTATCCGAATTTTATATTAGTATTTTATAAAAAAATATAAATTTGTCAAATAAATTTGTCTGTTAATATGTTGATTTATATATATGTGTTTTCATGTCGTTTTGTATTTTATTTGCAATTAAATTTATTTGTTGTTTATGTTTAGTTTAGATTATTTTTTAGCGTGGTAAAATCTAGACCTTTTTAGCGTAGTAAAATGTAGACTCTTTTAGCATAGTAAAATTTAGAGCCTTGTAGCGCAGTAATGTGTAGTAGTTTAGCTTAGAATTCCTTTTGTTTAAGTATCTTATACTGGTAGTTGAAAATGCAAATTTTGTACAATTAAGTTAATAATTCTATCAACACACATAATTATTAATGTTAATTTGGTGCCACTGGGCCTCAAAATATCGTGCCCGGAACCCATAGGTGTATATATATATATATATATAAATAATTATATAATTAAGTTATTAAAAAATATAAATTTAAATTATAAAATAAACACATAATTATTAATGATAGTTTGGTACTACTGAGACTCAAATATCGAGCCTAGAACCCATAGGTATAATTTTTGTATAACACTAAAAATTATGTATCTCAAAAAATTAATATTTAATATACAGAATAAAATACAATTAATGTTATTTTAATTTACAGTTGACGTTATGGATGCGAATATACATCCCAGCCCTCGGACGTTGGATCTATTAACCCTACATTCCCAGCATATATCCGAGTATATATAGGACGGATAGTTGCTTACGCAGACTTTCCGGGCCAGGAAAGTTGATCTATTGTGGGACCTTTTGAGTCATAGAGTTCTACATCCCCGCGTGGTCCATTACCTGGAGGAGATGTGATTATATATGATTATTAAGATTGACCAGATACATCTCGACTGGGCTTTGATCACGACCTTGATTGAGAGGTGATGACCGGAGACGCACACTTTCCATCTGCCCATCAGCGAGGCCACCATCACACTCCAGGACGCTGAGATTTTATATGGCCTGTCAGCTGATGGCTTGCAACTTTTACTGCCTGCGACCATGAGATATTATTCGCGGCAGTCTTATTGGGATATGCTGCACATGCTCACGGGTTTTAGGCCGGAGGACGAGACTGTAGTGTCTAAGTCCAGTCGTATGCAATTGGTCCCCATTAGAGACCACCTGGAGCAGATCCACCATACTATCACCGACGAGTCAGCGGAGGTGGATGTACAGCGATATACGAGGATGTTGTTGCTCCTTCTATTTGGGGGGTCTTGTTCCCAAACACTTCGAATCAGCGAGCCCGATTGGAGGTGGATGTCATCGATTTATGGATGTGGCTGCCCAGACACTGCAGTGAGCCTGATCGGATCAGCGTCTGGCACAAGAGGCTGATTATATGGACCCAGCACAGTACCAGCGAGGTCGTGGTATCCCACGAGCTGGTGGTGCCGGATGACGTGGTAGTGGGCGGAGAGGAGGTGGTCCCCAGCAAGGGGGCGTTGAGGCTCCTGCTGATGATGTTGCTGCTGATATGACAGGTGACATGCATGAGACGGACATGCCGTCTTACAGCCTTAGAATTTATCGCACTCCAATGCCATCGCAGGTGACTCCATCGGGTGAATTATTGATCACGAGCTCGTATATTTAAGGATTGAATTGGGGTAGATACTTCCCAAGCCCGTCTACCACTGATGAGGATCGACCGACCCGAGATTTTTATAGTAGGCGCCGACTGAGTTATGGCTCCACATCACATGCGCATGTATGAGTTTATTAGTATTGAATTTGAATTTGTTTTAACTATAACTTATTTATTTTCTTTAACTTTATTAATTTCCTTTTTAAGGCTTCATGAGATGCTGCGACAAATAACTACATTCAGGATCCAGACATGATGATGATAAGACAATATAAATTGTTGTGAATTGTTATGTAGTTTTCTATACTAAGTTTCATATTATTATGTAGCTTTCTACTGGACCTGACAGCACCACCGATACATGTCATCCTGCGCCGCATCCGGCTATAAGGAGATGACTTGATGATGATGATCCTAATAACGCACTCGGGTGGGAGGGTATGCGCCTTAGACCAGCGGCTGCATTGAGACACACCGGATGCGGGACACATTGATTCGACCTTTTTTTTTAATTTGGTGTAAATAATATTTTTATATACATTAATAACAATATTTAATCGAATATGCCCATTACTTTTTTTAGTTCCCCATTCGTTTGATAGTTTCATATAACAACACAACACTTAAACGTAACTTCCACTTCAATTAAAATAAAATTTAGTGCAACAGACAAGGAAAACATTACTACAACACAAACACAAACATAGCAGGCCAACATAATAAAAATACATAAAATATGAAAAATATATTAAACACATACATGCCAATATTTAGCCCCGGTTGCTATTTATTCTCCGCTCCAACCACTTAAATCGTTCTTCCAGTTGTTTTTTTTCTTCTTCTATCTTTTTCAGTTTCGCCTTCACCTCCACAAGTTTCCGTTTATATTTTTTTACGTTCCTTTTGTGCTTCACAATTTCATTGTATTTTTTATTTTTCTTCTCCCACTTCCTTCAGTTTCGCCCTCAAGTCTGCAATAATTCTATTGCTTTCTTTTTCATGTTTCCGTTATTTTAAACACACACATTATGAAGATACTGCAGTTGTTCTCTGTAGCATTCCTGATAACATCGTTCATCAACCCATTCCTCAAAATTACAAATAGGTTCACCGGGAACCTTGTAAAACTGGTTCATACAGTGCCAGCAACAGCGTCCAACTTTACCACCGTACCAACAATTTTGCATCAAGCATGTTTTTTCACACTTGCACTTTGGTGGACGAAGAGGTTGAGCCATCTGTGAAATATTTTCTTTTAGTAAAAAAAAATTACTTTTAATAAAATATTTGCTTTTAGTAAATTTTTAACACACAAAATAACTACAATGAGCCCGTTATTTATAGGCGAGACAACACCTACATAATGTAGTGTTTAACCACGCTAAATACATAATGTACTATGTAATGACGCTATATTTTACGTGTTAAATATCATGATGTTGACAAGACAACTTTATGTCAGCTGGTTAGCTTTCAGTTTGACAAGATAACACACACACAACGTAATGTTCAACCGCGCTAAATACATAACGTACCATCTAATGGCGCTATATTTTGCGTGTTAAATATCATAATTTTGACAAGACAACTGTTAGCTGGTCAGCTTTTTCAGTTCGACAAGACAACACACACATAACGTAGTGTTCAACCGCGCTAAATACATAACGTACTATCTAATGGCGCTATATTTTGCGTGTTAAATATCATGATGTTGACAAGATAACTTTATGTCAGCTGGACAGCTTTTTCAGTTCGACAAGACAACACACATAAAAATGTATATTTAACCGCGCTAAATATACAGATAATTTTATTAAATTATTATTTAAATAGGTAAAATGGGAAAGTACAAATTATAATTAACAAGCATAATTTTATTTCATAAATATTACAACATAGACATAATAACTAATTATTACAACATCAACTCATGGGTAGTTAGGTACACTAGAAGAATACCCACCACGAGCTTGATTAGTTTTGCCACCCAAACCAGGTGAAGGATATTTACGACGATCGTGTCCTATTTGCGAGCATATACCACATTCGAGCGCATAAACGGTATCACTAACATTCATTTGGTTAACAACAATAAACGTTTCAACAAGAGTTAAAATTTTTTTTGAATGAATTTCTATACAATCCAAACCTCTTTATATAGAAAATGGCTAGTCGGAATTTTTTTTTTTATATAGCGTCCAAAAAGTGGACACTATACGCTTTTGAATTATTGAAGTCAGAAATTATTGGTGGGGCCAGGAAAAAGGTATATAGCGCCCATATACTGGACACTATACATAAAGTTTTATGTATAGCGTCCAGTATTTGGGCGCTATACCTGTTAGTGTCAACTTTTTATGTATAGCGCCCAGTATTAATGGCACATTTAGCGTTAATATATAGCGCCCAGTATTTGAGCGCTATATATAAAAATGTCATCTTTTTTTTTACACATATTAAGATGCTACTTGTCTAAAAGAACCACATTTTGGTTCTGGACTCCCATTTTTTGTACAGATTATAATCACAATCACTGCAGTGATTTGTCTCTTTGCCTCTGTTTTATTTTGAATATGGATAATCAATTCTATATTTTGCTATATTAATCCTAATCAAATCAAGCTTTTAAGATTTTGGAGTACAATGTCTAATTTGTCATTATAATTTAATCCCTCTTTCTTATCTTTTTAAAATAATTCGCATAGCTCATCCTTTCTGTACGAAGAATTTGGAGCAAGGCAGGGGATAAGAAGTTGTACAGTCTAGTCAAGGCACGTGAGAGGAAAGTCTGTGATCTGGACGAAGTGAATTGTATCACGAATGAGGACGGTAGAATATTGTTGCACGAGGCACTTATTCGTCGGAGATGGCAAACTTACTTCCGTAAACTCTTGAATAAAGAAGGGATAGAAACATTCTGGGTGACTTAGAACATTCCGAGAGTCGTCCAGAATTTGGATATTATAGGCGCATAAAAGTTGATGAGGTAGAGGGAGCTATGAGTAAGATGAGCAGGGGAAGAGCGACAGGGACATACGAGATTTCGGTTAAATTTTGGAAGAGCGTGAGTAGGCCGGGCTTGGAATGGCTAACTCGGTTATTCAATGTCATTTTTAGGACGAAGAGGATGCCTGAGGAGTGGAGATGGAGTGCGATGATCCTATTATAAAAGAACAAGGGTGATATCCAAAATTGCAAAAACTATTGGTGCATCAAGCTACTGAGTCATACTATGAAAGTATGGGAGATGGTGGTGGAGTGGAGGGTGAGGAAGATTGTGCCTATCTCAGAGAATCAATTCGGATTTATGTAGGGGTGCTCAACTACAGGAGCCATTCACCTTGTTAGGAGGTTGATGGAGCAATACAAGGAAAGGAAAGCTCATCGATTTAGAAAAGGCTAACGATAAAGTGCCGAGAGAGGCATTGTAGAGATGTTTGGAGGTTAGCGGCGTTCCTGTTGCATATATTAGGGCTATTCACGACATGTACAATGGAGCTAAGACTTGGGTAAAAACAGTGATAGGGGACTACAAACACTTCCCGTTTGTGATGGGGTTGCATCAAGGGTCAGCCTTTAGCCCATTTCTGTTTGCCCTGGCAATCGACGCACAGACGCGACACATTCAGGGGCAGGTACCGTGGTGCATGTTATTTGCAGATGATATTGTACTGATTGACGAGACGCGAGATCGTGTTAATGAGAGGTTAAAGGCTTGGATGCAAACCCTAGTATCTAAATATTTCAAGTTGAGCAGGACCAAAACAGAATACTTGGGGTGCAAGTTCAGTAGCGCGACTTAGTTAGTGAACAAAGATGTGCTGCTTGATTCACAAGTCATTCCTAGGAGAGAAAGTTTCAAGTACCTTGGGTCTGTTATACAAGGGAATTGGGAGATCGACGAGGATGTTACACATCGTATTCGGGCAGGATGGATGAAATGGAGGCTTGCATCCGGTGTTATGTGTGATAAGAATATGCCACCGAAACTTAAAGATAAGTTTTATAGAGCAGTGGTCAGACTGACTATGCTATGTGGGGCACGGTGTTAGCCAGTCAAGAAATTCCATGTACAGAAGATGAAGGTGGCTGAAATGAGGATGTTGAGAAGAATATGAGGGCATACCATGTTGGATAGAATTGGAATTGAAGTTATCCGGGATAAATTTGGCGTGGCTCCTGTGGAGGATAAGATGTGGGAGGTGGGACTTAGATGGTTCGGACATTTAAAGAGGAAAGGCTCTGATGTTTCGGTGAGGAGGTGCGAGAGGCTGGCATTGGAGGGCGAACGGAGAGGTAGAGCAGGCTGAAGAAGTATTGTGATGAGCTGATTAGGCAAGATATGACGTTGCTCCAACTGACTAAGGACATGATCATAGATAGGAAGGTGTGGAGGTTGAGAATAAAAGTAGAGGGTTAAGTAGCTGAGTGTTGTCCATGTTTGTCACAGTGGATTTGTTACATCTCTTAGTGTCCTTCGGGTACTTCCTTTATCCCTAGATTGCTGATATTACTTATTGCTGCCTTGTTTCGATTTTCTGTTTGCATTATTTAATGTTAGTTTTCTATTTTCCCTTTGGTTGTCAGATTGGTTTGCTTGTTCATACTTTTTTCCTTCCAGAGCCGAGGGTCTTCCGGAAACAACCTGTCTATTTTTTTAAAGGTATAGATAAAATATGCGTAAACTCTATCTTCTTCAGACCCCACTTGTAAAACTACACTGAGTTTGTTGTTGTCGTCGTCTTCATCCTTTCACTATCCTTATCACGGTAAAAACCCGAGAAGTATTATCTTCATCTTAAAAAGTTACAAAGTCAAAAAAAGTTATTTCCTTGGCTATTTGATGGTAACACTTGGTAGTTAAGAGTTTTTTTTTTTTTTTTTTAAATTTTTATTCTTGAATTATTAAAAGAATTTTTCATATACTAAATCATTTCCGCTGAAACATATCTTTTGTCCTGTAAGTTTTTTTCATTTCGGATGTGTGTGGTACCCAGGAAAATATTTTTCCAAAACGTTTTTCAATTTTCTCATATTTAATTAGTTTAAATGTTTTGAAAAATATTTTTTTATGAACTCATTTTCCTCCGATTGAATCAAAATATTTTTCAAAACTCCTCAATCTTTTTACTCTATTCCCCACCCTCACCAATTCACCCTACACCCGCCCACCCAACCCCACCCCATGCCTACCAACACCACCCCCTCTCCAAAAAGGCTTTTTTTTTTAAATTTTATTTTTTTCCGTCACCACCCACCCTGCTATCCCCTGCAAAAAAAAAATATATTTATTTACTTTTTTTTTGTAATTTTAAATTTCTGTTTTTACGTTTTTCTGCACCACCAACCCCTCCCCACCCCGCAAAAAAAAAAAAGTTTTTCTTTTGGTAATTTTTAAATTTTTACTTTTTCGTTTTTCTGCACCGCCCACTCCACTCCACCCCCACTCCCCCCACCCCGCACAAATTATTTTTTTTACTGTTTTTTTGTAATTTTAAAATTTTGTTTTTTACTTTTTCTGCACACCTCTCCCCCCCTCCCCGGAAAAAAATATTTGTTTATATATTTTCAATTTTAGTTTTTTCATCTTTCAGTTTATAGGTTCGAAATTTACAAGTCCCAAAGTTAAAAGTTCGGAGGTTTATGTGTTTGGAAATTTACGGGTTTAGAAGTTATAAAGTTTACGTGTTCGAAAGTTCGCGGTTTCGAAAGTTTAGCAGTTCGGAAGGTTGTTGGTTCGAAAGTTTATGGCTTCATATTTATTATATCTAAATTAGTAATGAATACTCTCGAGAAGTTATTTTTCTTAATTTACGTATTAAACACCGAAAAATAAATAATATTACTACTTATTTTCGAAGAAAATATTTTGTTGTACCAAACACGCCCTTTGTTATTTCTAGTACTTCTTTTGTACTCTGTCGATAACTAGAGCGTGCATTCTATGATTTCCTGTCGCTATTATTATTGCTTTTATCTTTTTATCGTTTGTGCTGATTTTAACTGGGTGCAACCAACAAAAGTTCTAGGCGTGTTACACTGTTTCACTGTACTTTTGAGGTTTTTTCAGTTCTTAGCTTCTAAATTTGATTTCTGCAGCCCAATTAAATTTGGATTCTCTTATTTTTTTATTAAAATTGTTGGCTAAGGATGTGATTTGGAACTCTAGGTGAATCTAATGGTTTTGGAGTTCATCAGACATCAAATCTCTAATTTGCATAATAAGAAGATACAAAAAGAATAAAACTCATTTAAAAAAAAAAAAAGAGATTTGTCGTGGGGTTTTGTTATTAAATTCGAGTTTGGATCATATGGGTGAGTTGAATAATCTCTGTAGGCTTCCTAGGGTGTATCAAGTTTGACTTTAATCTCTATTGTGGATAATCTCTGTAGTACTGTCTTTAGGTTTTATCAATAAAAATTAGAATTATCATTATTAACTCGAAGCAAATAATCAATTCTACTGTTGTGGAACAGATTGCTCATTGATATTTTAAAATCTTGTGTTGTGTACTGAGCAATATGCTGGACTTTTGATTTTAAGTGACAGACAATAGGAATTGGGGATATGATATTGGCACAAAACATGCTTGAAAGTCTGATTAGAAGCAAAAAAATAAAAATTGTTTTGCAATAGTCTGATTAGAAGCAAAAATGTGCAGTGTAATAGGTGAAACTTCCCATCATCGTTTAAAAATTAAATTGTTTTGAGTTCTTGAAGGGAAGAGTGTGTTAGAGAATATTTGTAGAAAGAGTGTTTAACATCTTGGGATGCTTCAAAGAGAAAATGGGTCAATATAAATTGGGACGGGGGAGTAGATGATATCGTGTTACGTTTCTGACTTAATACAAAGAACCATACTTCCAGTGCAGATAATGCAGAGATATTGACACACAGGAATAAAGCACTACGTTTATATGAGTGAAAAAGAAGTAAAATAGTAGTAAGTTCTTTTAGGAAACTATTTAATTTACAAGGTAGCTTATACAAGGTAAGGTAATGAACATGTTGTTTTGCTATCTGTATGGGATATGGCCTTATTTTTATGCTTCATCTTGGGATGTTATACCTTAAATGAAAAATGCTATGTTACCATCAATGTCTCATTCTTGACATAGTTTGACATCAACCATCTTTTTTTGGCCTATTTAAAGTTTTTAATGCATTTGGTCTAAATCCTTGTTCAGTTAACTACACTTCCCACTGTTCTTTATCATTCAGGTGAGACAAGTGATACCGAGCTGGCTAGTGAGTGCTCAAGTATTAGATTTTGTTTCTTTCCCTCATGTAACTCACCTAGAGGTTGTGGTTTTAAAGAAAAAGCTAAGGTGAATACAGAAGGCTTGAGGCAGGAGGTGATCTCGTGTGACCTTTTAAATTTGTCTTAAACTTAAACAACATCCATTGGAGAGTAGGAAAGTTGACATTTCAACACCGGTTAATGATAGAGAAAGCGGCTACTGTAGTATAAGGATATAAAGCTGCTATTGAAAGAACCAAGGAGTAGGCAGATAAAAGTTCTCTACTAAAGCCTTAGGCAGAGCAAAAAACGGAAATATGACAGAAGAAGGCACTGAAAGGGTTAACCTCTCTCCCATCTCAAACGGAGAACAAAATCTCTAACTCATCTTTTGTATGATTTAAACACCATATTGGAATTCTTTTAGGTAGGTGGATTTTTGAAACTGTTAATCAAGCTGTATAATGAATCTGCAACATATTTAGAAACAAAAACCAAATTAAAACTTATTTATACTGAACTTAATGTGTTTGTCGGTTTCTTGAGGATTAACATGGTAATGAGCTGTGCATAACTTGCGTCTCAGAGCGAATTAGAGTAGATACTGGGAAAACACAATGAATGAGATCGTGGGGGAAAGGCTGCCAATAATTCTCAAGTCACATATGCAACATGGCACTATCTAATTTCCTGCTTTATTTGCAGTGTACAAGAAGCACCATTCTCCTCTTTCAGATGAAGTGAGGAGACTGGAAAAGATTGGTAAGGAAGGAGCTTTCCATCGACGTTTGAGCAAGGAAAGAGTCAACACAGTGAAAGATTTTCTGACTCTCCTCTATCTAGATCCTACAAGGCTTCGGAATGTGAGTTCTACTGCAACTGTCTTACATAGATAAATGGATTTAGTATACGTGTTGCTTAAAATGATGCATCTATTTTTTTCCTTGTTGAATAGTAACAAGCTTGACTCTGATAATGATGGACTTATTTCCTAATGTTTGTGATTCTTTGGCAACCTCTGTTTTTCTTGGCTATGCTTGTTATTATTTTTCCTACCTTTGTTTCCCTTCGTGTGTTTTCTAGTAAATTGCTTTACTTGGTGCATTAGCATCTTCTTTGAGCATCATGTGTAATCCTTTAGGAGTTCGACAACAGAATTTAGCCTGGTTACACTCTGTTGACATTGCAATTCAGAAATTTGATAAATCTAGGTAAAATACTGACGTGCTCTTGGGGTTTCAACAAGATTGACTAATCTTTTAAATCCTTTTCCTGGGAAATCTTGCACGTTCTTGGGACAGGTATGTCCACCAAAATGTGGGAAGTCACGGTAGAACATGCTCGAACATGCTTACTTGACAAGAAAGTGTACTTGTACTACTCATCTGGATCTGTACAAAAAACTGGTGTGGTTTTTAACATCGTTGGACAAGTGATGGGGCTTCTTCCAGAGTGTCAGTTTGTTTCTGCTGATAAGTTGTCCGAAACTCAAAAGGCATGCACCTTTAATAAATAAGAATAATTGGTTTATTGCTCTTTTTGTTTCTTCACGTACCAAGGCTTGATTCTTGATATATTTATAGTTGGCATCGCTCCTAATAGATTATGCAATGACTCCCATCCGTTTTTCTTTTCAGGATGATGCTCGTAATTTGGTGATTTGTGCGTTCAGACACTGGGAAGAAGTAGTCTCTTTTGAGGATGAGTCTTCTCTTATGGATTGGGTTATGCAAATTTCCGCTGTTCAATTCTCCTCAAACTCATCCATGGTGGGTATTGGAACAACAGTTGTCTAGTTGTTTTGGATTAGTTCTTAGCTTTCATACTTATCTTTAGATTAGATATAGATTTAGAGTTATCTTTTTAGTTCATACTTATAATTCAGTTAGTTAGCTTTAGATAGTGTTTTGATTTGAATACGTCTCCTAATTCAAGGAGTACTCTTAGGAAGACTTGTATTTAAACTGAGCTTGACATTCAATATACAGACAGTTTTCCATCATATTCTTGAGTCTTTATATGGTATCAAAGCCTATACAACTCTAACGAGCACGATCCAATATTTTTTTTCTCTTTTTCCCAATGACGAAAGATGGAAACACTACCAGAATTGTCAATGCCGACAACACTACCGGCACCACAACCATTATCCAATTCAATCCTGCTTCCCAACTTCCTATCAAACTTAGTGGCAGTCACAATTTTGCCACTTGGAAAGCTCAGTTCTCCATGCTTATGCACGGCCATGATCTCTATGGTCACCTTGATGGGTCTACCCTAATTCCCACCCCGACAACTACTTTTGGCACCAATACCACTCCTAATCCCGCTTATACGCTTTGGTTCCGTCAGGATCAACTCATCCAGAACGCTCTTATGGCGTCTGTTGACCCTACCATTGCTTCCACAGTTGCTGCTGCCAACACATCCAAACATGCTTGGGACTCCTTGCACACTGCTTATGCAAACAAGTCCCAAACTCGGATCTTCAGCCTTCGTGACCAACTTGGACGAATCACAAAAGACACCATTCCTATTACTGAGTACCTTCAGCGTATTCGGTCCCTCTCTGATGAACTTGCCACTGCAGGTGCTCCGGTCACTAACTCTGAACTTATTGTCAAGATTCTTAGTGGACTTGGCCCTGAGTTTCGTGAGATATCTGCTGCCATACGAGCACGTGACACCACCATCACCTATGAGGAATTGTATGAAAAATTGCTCGATCACGAGCTCTTTATCCGACATGAGGATGCGAAGAAAACTCTCAGTCCTATCACCGCAGCGGTTGCTACTCATAACAAACAGAACAACACTGCCACCAATCGCAACAATCGCCGCCAATCCTACAACAACAACTCCCAACCATGGCGACAGAATACTCGCTCCAACTCATCCACCCAGTGGCAACCCCAAAACAATAACCCCATGGGTGTTATTCGTTGTCAATTATGCAACAAGATTGGTCACACTGCAAATGTATGCCGCTCCAAGTCCCACAATCATTTTGAGGCCAAAGCTAATTATATCACAGGCTTCAACACCACTGCCGATCCGTGGATAGTGGACTCGGGTGCCACACACCATGTCACAACCGAACCTCATAACCTCCAACCCTATCACGGCAACGAGGATGTCTCCATGGGTGATGGTAACAAAATTCCTATCTCACATATTGGTTCTACTCAGTTAAATGCATCAAATAATGTTTTTAAGCTAAATCACACTCTATGTGCTCCAGCTATCAAACGAAATCTTATTTCTGTTTCTAAATTTTGTCAGGACAATCTAACATCTCTTGAATTCTTTCCTTTCTCTTTTCTTGTGAAGGATCTGAAAACGCGAACACCGCTGGCACGAGGCCGGACCAAAAATGGACTGTATGAGTGGCCCAAATCACATCCACAAGCTCACATATCTACCACTTCAACTTCCCTGACTACTTGGCACCAAAGATTGGGTCACCCGCATTCTAGAGTTCTTGCATATGTCTTGAATAAATTCTCGCTCCCTTTTGTTGAGCGAGACAAGTTTCTTTATTGTAATTCTTGTCTGTCTAATAAAGCCCACCGGCATCCGTTTCACACATTAACTCTGGAAAGCTCTAAACCTCTTCAAATTATTTTCAGTGATTTATGGGGACCCTCTCCTGTGTTATCTGTTGATAAAAAATTATATTACTGTATTTTTGTTGATCAATACACAAGATACACTTGGCTCTACACACTTAAAAATAAATCTGAAGTCAAAGACATTTTTCAAAAATTCCATCCCTTGATAGAAAAACACTTCGATACCAAAATTCTATCGCTTTATACTGATGGTGGAGGAGAGTATAAAAGTCTTGACCCTTATCTCTCGCTTCACGGTATCGAACACCTTTCCACTCCACCCTATACACCTCAAAGAGTTGCTCTTGCTGAGCGAAGGCATCGTCACATTATTGAAACTGCACGAACACTCTTACATGAGGCGTCTCTGCCATCACCATTTTGGTCATTTGCCTGTCACCATGCGGTCTATCTCATTAACCGACTCCCTACCACACTTTCAAATAATATTTCTCCCTTTGAAAAATTATTTGGTACAACACCTAATTATGCTTCTCTACGAATTTTTGGGTGTTTATGTTATCCATGGCTTAAACCATACTCTAAAAATAAACTTGACCCAAAATCCACCCCATGTGTTTATCTCGGTTTTTCATTATCCCATCACTGCCACCAATGCTTTGATCCAATTTCATCAAAAATTTATTTATCCCGTGATGTGCATTTTGTTGAAAATAATTTTCCTTTCAAAACTTTGTTCTCTAATATTACATTTCAAAAAAGGCACCTGGAATGGTCAACTAATGCACTTTCTAATACACCCATTCTCACCCCTAATGTTTCTAATAATTTAGACTTGCCCCCCCCACATTGAAATATCAGCCCCAGTAGCAGATTTCCAAACACAAACGTCTTCTCCCTCTCCAAACAAACGTGACCAACAACTATCATCCTCCATTTCCGGCGTGCCAGTGGCAGAAGCAAATTCGGACTCTTCCGAGTCTTCTACTCCAGGTAATCTTCTCTCCCCTTCTTCTTCTACAATTCCCCTTGCCCAGGAGTCTATTTGCCCTTGTCCATCTTCTCCGATTCCTTCGACCACTGTCAGTCCACTAGCAAACCCTAACATACCTATAAATTTACCATCTTCTACATCTAAACCTTCACAAATCTCTGTCCCACTTCAAGTTTATCAACGCAGAACACCCCAAACCAAATCTATGGCCCCTCCTCCTACTGTCTCTGTTCGACTTAGCAGCAACCAAGCGGCACCACCAGTCGAACCCTCAATTTCCCGCTGCCCTTCCCCTCCTAATCGTATTATCACCCGTTCCCAAAATAACATTCAAAAACCAAAGCAAATTTTTGACTATCTTGCTCATTTAGAAACCTCACTTGTACCACATACCTTCAAACAAGCCGAGAAACATCCTGAGTGGAGAAAAGCTATGAAATCAGAATTTGATGCTTTGCTGAATAACCATACTTGGGAACTAGTTCCAAATGATCCCTCTAAAAATGTTGTTTCATGTAAGTGGCTTTTCAGGATTAAGAGGAAAGCAGATGGTTCGGTTGATCGCTACAAAGCGAGACTAGTTGCAAAGGGATTTACTCAGAGGCCGGGTGTTGATTTTCACTCGACTTTTAGTCCGGTAGTCAAACCCACCACTGTCAGAATTATTCTTGCTGCTGCTCTCCGATTTCACTGGCCCCTTCGCCAGCTTGACGTCAACAATGCATTCCTTCAAGGTGATCTTGAAGAGGAGGTTTACATGATGCAACCTCCGGGGTTTACTTGTGCCGACAATCCGACTCATATATGTAAGTTACGCAAGGCAATTTATGGCCTGAAGCAAGCACCTCGGGCTTGGTACAATGCACTCAAAGGACATCTTTTGTACATGGGATTTATCAAGACTGAGTCGGACCACTCTCTATTCGTTAGGATCAGCAACACTGGCTTCATATTCATCCTGGTATATGTTGACGACATCATCGTCACCGGCAGCAATCTTATCACTGTGAATGAGGTAATAGCTTCCCTTGCTTCTCGCTTCTCAATTAAAGATTTGGGCAACCTTCATTACTTCCTTGGTGTTGAGGTGATTCGCAGTTCAGATGACATCCTTCTATCTCAAGCAAATTATATCAATGAAATTCTCAGTGGAGAATTGATGTCTGATTGTAAAAGTGCAAAAACACCAATGAGTAACTCCGACTTACTCAAAGTCAATGATGGGGCTGACCCTACAGATGCAACTCGCTATCGCCGAGTCCTAGGCAAACTTCAATACCTGTCCTTTACAAGGCCAGACATTTTCTATGCGGTCAATAAACTGTCCCAATTTATGCAATCACCATCAGACCTACATTGGAAAGCTGTGAAATGTGTTTTCAGGTATCTTCGTGGTACACTACAGTTTGGCCTTCGTGTATCCCCAAAGTGTGACTTTAATCTGCACATGTATTCTGATGCCGACTGGGCTGGAGATCTCACTGATAGATCCTCCACATCTGGCTATATTTTGTTTCTTGATCGCAACCCCATAAGTTGGTCTTCAAAAAAGCAAAAAACTGTTGCTCGCTCATCAACTGAAGCTGAATATAGAGCTGTTGCCAATGCTCTTGCTGAATTGTTATGGGTGAAAAATCTATTGCTTGAGCTGAAGCTTCCTATCAAGGATACTCCCACAATCTACTGTGACAACATTGGTGTCACTTACCTCAGCGAGAATCCAGGCCTTCATAGTCGCATGAAGCATGTTGAGGTGGACTTTCACTTTGTGCGCAACCAAGTTCAACAAAAGGGGGTTCAAGTTGTTCATGTTCATTCTGCTGACCAACTAGCTGATACACTCACCAAGCCACTTGCCAAACCAGCTTTTGACCGAAATTTGTTCAAGTTAGGCTTAGTTACACATCGCATAACTTGAGGGGGGCGTATTGGAACAACAGTTGTCTAGTTGTTTTGGATTAGTTCTTAGCTTTCATACTTATCTTTAGATTAGATATAGATTTAGAGTTATCTTTTTAGTTCATACTTATCATTCAGTTAGTTAGCTTTAGATAGTGTTTTGATTTGAATACGTCTCCTAATTCAAGGAGTACTCTTAGGAAGACTTGTATTTAAACTGAGCTTGGCATTCAATATACAGACAGTTTTCCATCATATTCTTGAGTCTTTATAGTGGGCAGTTCAGATGCCAATGACAATGTTTTAACTTCCCAGAAGGTTAGCAGAACCGACCATCAGCATCTAAGTGCATCAACACCTGATATCATGCCATCCTTCTGTTCAATTGCTGGTTTCAGCAGCTTGGATGATTATGTCTTGCATGGTATAGACAACATGGATGTTAGGTTTGACCAACCGTTAAATATTCGCGGTCAAGACGCAGACTCCTTGATGGCTGATACTGATTCTATAATTCCACCATTTTGTGAGGGTGATCATCTGCCTTTCTTCGACACTGACTATTCCCTTCCCAGTCCCAACTTTGCACCATCACCTGATCTACAGTGTGCTGTCAACAGCTTTCTTGCTCGTAGTTCAATTCTTCCCCCAGATAAAGCTCAACGAAGATGGAAGATGCTATTTAGTGTTCTAAGGTGGTTTTCAGTAAGTAGGATTGTAAACAGAAGAACCATCATATCTTGAACAGAAGTTCTCACTATGCTGAGGCAAAAGAATTTGTAGGAAATTGCTGCCCGGTGCAAAATTGTGTGCAGTAGTAGAGTCCACTTCCCATATACAAAATTCATGCCCCCTTTTTTGTTACCCTTTTTTTGTTGTTGTTGTTGGGAAATCACAACTTTTGAGTCTTGTGAATGGGTATACAGTCCTTGGCGCCAATCTGATGAAAAGTTATGTATATATTAGATCGATGTGTAGTGACAGCAACTACCTTTGCTGCATTATTTATTTTGTGCAAGGGCATATTTCCAGTATTTTTTGCGTTAAATTTTGAATGGTCAGCATTATAACAGTGAATTACAAACGATGGAGTAAATGAAAAAAGTATCGCGAAAAACTGGACGTTCCCTTGCTGACGAGCCAACATCTGAATCAGAATCTTGCATGACTGACTGATCTAATCCAGCATCTTGTTCTTGCCATCCTGAAGGCAAATAAGTTTTTCTTGCACACAGATCTCTGGCGCTCTTTGTTTTTCCTTATCAATTCGATAGTGTTATATTGCATGTGGTATCCTTTTAAGATCCTTTTCCTTCCGGCATATCTTGTTTCTTAGTTGGCTAAAATTGATCGAGGAGTGCAGTCTTTTATAGAGAATTTATGAGAATAAGAAGACGACTCTAAGGTGTGTTACTCATTTTAGCGAGTTTTTGCTTTTCCCTTAAAACGTACACCAATGATATAAAAGAGTTGCTGGACTCTCTGTTCAGCCAAAAAAGGTACACAAGTGACATTAAAGAATAATTTCAATACCCAGAAAAAAAAAATTGCGGTATTGCATTATGATGCATCTTGTTTACTACATAACATTCAGTTGGGCAAAACATTTCTAACAAATATCAGACGTTAACTTTTTCCATGCCTATCTAGTAGCATTGGTGCCACCAATCATCTGGAACAATGTCTTCTACTCCATTCATTAGTGTTAGTTCCAACAAGTTACTGTTATCTGTGTTAAGATCTGAGAAGTTACTGTTAAGATCAGCTTCAGCACAATATTGCTCATGAATTCCAGGGAAGGATAATTGACCATATGCTTCTTCTTGTCCTGCTGTATTTGCTTCTTCTGTCATCACGTACACTCTGTTGGTGTTGGCCCCATTATTCTCCAATATAGCTTCACCTCTGTCATAAGTGGTCAAAATATGGCTATTTTTGTTAAGTCCTCTCAAATAATGATCCTGTTGTTCAGCATAATCTGTGTTCATAAAAATTGTTGCTGATTGTGAACTGTTGTAGTCAGGTTCACGCAACATAGCTTCTATTACTTGAGCAACTTCTTGTTCCTCCATATTAACCCCATTCTTCCTATTTCTCTCTGTTATGTTCTTCTTTATTCGGCAGAGAACAATATCTTGTTTAGGAATATTGTTTTCCCAGAAGTAATCATCCCCCACGTAATATTCTCTCATCAACCAATTGATTTTATCTTGCTTTGATCCTTTACTACTCCTAGTTCGATAAACATAACTTTTTCTGAATCCCACAACAGTTCCCTTACTATTCTTGATAGGATCACCGCCGGTTTGGGCTTTCCATATCCCGTTGGCGCAAGTTCGGCGAAACCTTTTATGTGATTCCTTCCGCTTCTTCAAAGGAGAAATAAAGTAGCCTATTTTCTCTTCAGGGTAATCAGAAATCTCCCATGGTGGCCGGTCTCCATAGATTTCCCCAAGTCGAATAGGGCATTCACTCGGCAAAGACTCACCCTTCAAGAACTTTTTCAGAAAATAGAACAACTCTGCATCAGTAGGGTAAAATCGAACACTGGGAAGCCGTGATACCATCGACATGACAATCTTTGATTTGCTATTATGAATAAAGAAATTAAAACAAGAAACAAATAAGAATCGCAAGAAAAAACAACACTTCAATGATCTCCAAGTTCTTTTAACGAGTCAGAGATTGACTCTGCTGTGAAAATAAGAGAGAACCAAGAATTGAAAACAGAGAGAAGACAGAATGAATTACTATTATTATGGAAGAAGAACCTGAACGGCGGTTCTTTATAGAGAACTTAGGTTTCTAAAATAAATCGGAAGGACTAATTTTTTTAGGAAACAATGGAGTTTTAGGAAAATAATTGTTGTTGTTGGTTACAAAGTAGGAAAAAATAGACGTGTTTCTTTTGGCGGGAAGGTGGGGAATTCTTTACTTTAACTTGTTCTATTGGAAATTTATAATTGATTTTTACAGGAAAACAATGAACATCTTTTTTTGTTTTTCTTTCATTTGCAGGTTAATTTTCTTGTTTAACATTTTTTAACAGAAGAAAAGGAAAATTAATTTTCTTTCCTACTTTTAGTTGAAGCTAGTTACGAAAACATTGAAATTAACAGTTTATTAACCGAGGAGGAAGGAAATACAGGTTGCGACAACAATAAATGCCAAAGGTGCAAATCAAAATTTAACAATTTATACTTCAAGAAACACTCTTTTCTAGGAAGTAACTTCACCCACCAGTAAAAGAGAGAGATCTCCTGGGTAGAATTATAGCCTCATTCTCTCCCCTTTTCTGAGAGAAACTAATATTGTAATAGAAGTCATTGCAAGCCCGCATAGAGAAGGAACAAAAAATGTTGATGTTTTTATAGTGTTCATAGATAGATGCATATGTTTAATAATTGTATGTTATGTTCCATTCACCAATCAACATTGTTATTTCACATCAAATAATATTCAGACTATGGTTATTCACAGGATAACATAGATTTACATTAAACCATGGGGTGTCACAAAAGGAGCCCTTATGATTAAAAGCAAGCAATTAATTTACATTTGTGAAGTAGTTAACCACTATGTAGTAGCGAATAGATTGGTAGTAACGGTTTCTTTTGGATAACAAGAAACAACGTGTGAACAAGTAACAGGGCAACAAGCAGCCTACAGACTAACTCTAACTTCGATCCAAAAGCAAGAACTGATTCATCAGTGACTATGACGTTCATCTTTGATCATCAGAAAAATCAGGCTCGTCAGGCTTAAAGAGTTTAGGCATACGTAAGCTGGATTCGCCAGGGTCCACCCGTGCCACCTTGCCTCTTCTGGTGTTAGCAGCAAATCTTGATGCCAATATTGTAGCTCCAAGATGCTGAATACTGCTTTCTGTTGCATGATCCGAAGCATTGCCACCGTCATAACCAGCTTCTGGATATTC